>JANUWF010002920.1:0-65385 GCA_026120185.1 Voacanga thouarsii | reverse complement strand
TCTTTGAGGAAAACCTTAGAGGATGTGGCTGTGTTATTTCTCAGGGACGGGTGTGACCCGGATTCGGGGCGTGACATTTAGTGGTATCAGAGTCCCCAGGTTTATGATTATTTAGATAGAAACTAAGACATGAATTTTAACTTGGAAATGAGTGTGGGACACGAGAAAGAGTTTAAAAAGGAAGTGGTATATAGATTTTTGTATTATTATTATTACTATTACTATTATTATTAGTATCTTTAATGTTATTATTATTTTAATATACCTTAGCATTTATTCTAAGCATTCATTCATTTATTTACTTTACTTTGGCTGGATAGATGGCTAGCAATAGAAGAGTGGGGACTATTAGTGGTGTAGAGGAACTTTCTGAACGTAATGACATGAATGTGCCTTTGGCTCATCTGAATCGAGAAAGGCATGTACCTAGGCAAAGTGAGGACACATCATATGAGAGGAATCCTTTACCACCTCCACCCCTAGTATCAGGATGTACATCGCAGGCTGTGACCTTTACTATACCTCCAGAGATGACTACAATGTTTAATGTGATGGCATAAGTCATGCAGGGTCAACATTAGATTCAGCAAGCTCAGGAAAATCACAACCAGTGGGCAGCTTCAGGTACCAAGGTTCATTATGAGCATTTGAAAAAGGCTAATGTGCCTACTTTTGATGGAGGATCAGACCCCGTGAAAATTGAGAAGTGGCTTAAAGAGATGGAGCACAACTTCGAAGTTTTAGAAGTACCCATGGATATCAGAGGCAGGATTGTTATTCCATTCTTGGTGGGAGATGCACAAAAATAGTGGGAAGGGACTTCTCCAGCATATATAGCAGATAACAAACCGTTAGCATGGGAGACGTTCAAGAAAGCATTTCTGGATCATTATTGTCCAGATTCTCTATGTTTGGAGAAGCAGAAGCAATTCTTCAACTTGAAGCAAATAGACTCTATGTCAGTTGTAGACTATGCTAACAGGTTTAATTCATTGGGTTAGACGGCGAATGGTAATTTGAAGCTACTTCGGTTTGAGAAGGGACTTTTGGGTTGAATCCAGGCCAGATTGTCTTTGGTTCCCTCACGGGACTATGAGGACTCCTATAGAAGATGTATTCGTATTGAAGCTAACATCCGCAGAGGTGATGCAGAAAGAGGGGTGAAGAGGTCTAGACCAAATGGCAATTATGGAGCGAGTTCCAAGTTAGCTACTGGAGGGTTCCAACTAGCAAAGAAACGAGCACCATTTCCAGCAAGGAATCAAAGCCAAATTGGAGCTACTTTTCAAAGGAAACCATGTGAGACTTGTAGAAGGATTCATCCTAGTGAATGCAGGTTTAAGATTGGGGCATGTTTTGGTTGTGGAAAACTTGGTCATAAGGTAGCAGATTGTCCTATCCCAAGGCAACCGGGGGTTAAGCCTTCTGAGCAGCAGTAGTCGGTGCAGTCACAACAGAAGAAGACTAATGCCAGAGTGTTTGCCTTAACCCAACAAGTGGCAGACGATGTTGTTGTAGGTACATTTTCCATCAATGCCTTTCCAGCTTATGCCTTGTTTGATTGTGGAGCCACCCATTCATTTGTATCCCTAAAATTTGCTAAAATTCTTGGTATACTACCTAAGCATCTTGTTGACACTTATCAAATTGCTATACCTGGAGGAAAAATTTTAACTTCTAACTCGGTATTTTGAGACTGTCGAGTAGGCATTGGGGAGCATGTGCTTGGTGTCGACCTTATTCAGATTAATATGTCAGATTTCGATGTCATCTTGGGAATGGATTGGTTATCTCAGAATCATGCCTTGGTCGATTGTCGAGGTAAAAAGGTGAAGTTTAGAATACCTGGAAAAGAGGAGTTTCAGTTTCAAGGGACGCCTAAGAATGCGAGGTAGCGACCTTTACCAAATATATCAGCTATGAAAGCTTGGAGAAGTTTGCAAAAAGGATGTTCGAGGTATCTGGCTTATGTGGTTAATACGGGGAAATATAGTCTGAAGTTGGAAGATGTTCCAATAGTCTGTGAGTTCCCATATGTTTTTCCTGAAAAGTTACCTGGATTACCCCCTGAGCGCGAGATTGAATTTGAAATCAATCTCATTCTTGGAGCAGAGCCAATTTCCAAAGCACCTTATCGGATGGCACCGGCTGAGCTTAGGGAGTTAAAAGCGTAGCTGCAAGAGCTACTTGATATGAAATTTATCCGACCTAGTGTATCACCTTGGGGAGCACCTGTCTTATTTGTGAAGAAGAAAGATGGGAGTTTACGCCTGTATATTGATTACATGGAGTTAAATAAGATCATAGTGAAGAATAAGTATCCATTTCCTTAAATTGATGATATTTTTGATCAGTTAAAAGGGGCTAGAGTCTTCTAAAAAATTGACCTTCGATCTAGATATCATCAACTAATGATTAAGGAAGGGGATATTTCTAAAAGTGCATTCAGGACTCGATATGGGCACTACGAATTTTTGGTAATGCCTTTTGGATTGACCAATGCACCAGCTGCATTCATGGATTTGATGAATAGGGTTTTTCGGTAGCAATTAGAAAAGTATGTGGTAGTATTCATTGATGACATTCTCGTCTTTTCTTCATCTAAAGAACAACGTGTTGAGCATTTAAAGGTTGTGTTGCAAATCCTTCGAGAAAGGAAGCTTTATGCCAAGTTCTCTAAGTGCGAGTTTTGGCTGCAAAGTGTTGCTTTTCTTGGTCATGTGATTTCAGGGGATGGTATATCTCTGGATCCGAAGAAAATAGAGGTAATTGTGGATTGGCCTAAACCTAGTAATGTCACTGAGGTGCGTAGTTTTCTTGGTCTAGCAGGATATTATAGGAAGTTGGTAGAAGGCTTTTCTGCTATTGCAATGCCTATGACTCGGTTAACTTAAAAAAGAGCTAAGTTTGAGTGGACCCTGGCTTGTGATGACAGTTTTCGTCAACTGAAGTAAAAGTTGGTTTCAACACCAGTTTTGGCTTTACCTATGGAGTCTGGAGGATTTGTGATCTATAGTGATGCCTCTAAGAATAGTTTGGGTTGTGTGCTGATGCAGAATGATTGAGTAATTGCCTATGCTTCCCGGCAGTTAAAACTGTATGAGAAAAATTATCCCACCTATGACTTAGAGTTGGCGGCAGTAGTCTTTGCCTTAAAAATATGGAGGCACTATTTATATGGAGAGCAGTGTGAGATTTTTACCGATCATAAAAGTTTAAAGTATCTGTTTACTCAAAAAGAGCTAAATATGAGGCAGCGGAGGTGGCTGGAATTACTAAAAGATTATGACTTGAAGATTAGTTACCACCCTGGAAAAGTGAATAAGGTAGCTGACACGTTGAGTAGGAAGTCATCGGGATTATTAGTTGCAATGTTGACTCAACAAAACCAGTTAGTAACAGAATTTGAGAGATTGAAGATTGAAATAGTGGACTCTGCAGATAGATTTTTGGCAACATTCTTGGCACAACCAACCTTGATTTTCAACAACAAGATGATGGATCAGATTTTCAACAACAAGATGATGGTAGTTTGTGGTTTTATGGTAGGTTATGCGTACCGAGTGATGCACAGCTGAGGTGGGATGTTATGAGAGAGGCTCATAATTCTAAGTTTTCAATACAACCTGGAAGAATGAAAATGTATCGATACTTGAAAATGAACTTCTGGTGGAATGGAATGAAGAAAGATATTGCAGAATTCGTGTCTCGTTGTTTGGTGTGTCAACAGGTGAAGGCTGAGCATCAGCGTCCTGGTGGGTTGCTAAAACCATTAGAGATAGTCGTATGGAAGTGGGAGCATGTGACCATGGATTTTGTTGTAGGGTTGCCCAGGACAAGGACTGATAAAGATACTAAATGGGTAATAGTGGAGAGATTGACTAAGTCCACCCACTTTCTTCCGATGAAGGCCACTGCGACTATGGAGGAATTGGTACGGTTGTATATTGATAATATTGTCAGATTGCATGGTGTTCCAGTGTCTAAAGTGTCGGACTATGACACAAGATTTGCTTCGCACTTCTGGCAAAGTCTGAATGAGGAGTTTGGCAGTACGTTGTCTCTAAGTATTGCATTCCATCCGTAGACTGATGGACAGAGTGGAAGGTTGATCCAGATTTTAGAAGATCTGCTTCGAGCTTATGTCATAGATTTTAAGGGTAGTTGGATTAACTATATGGCTTTGGTAGAGTTCTCATACAACAATAGTTACCAGTCTAGCATTTGCATGGCTCCTTTTGAAGCATTGTATGGGAGGAGGTGTCGCTCACCAATCTGTTGGGATGAGGTAGGCGAAAAGAGTATTACTAGTCCAGAGTTGGTGCAGATTGCAAAGGAAAACGTTACAGTAATTCTGAGGCATTTAAAAACAGCTCAAGATCGACAAAAAAGTTGGGCCGATACTAAGAGAAGACCATTGGAGTTTCAGCAAGGTGAAAAAGTGTACCTGCGTGTATCACCTACGAAAGGTGTTATGAGATTTGGAGAGAGTGGAAAGTTGAGTTCGAGTTCGTAGGACCATTTGAGATTTTAGAGAAAGTAGGAGATCTGGCCTATCGATTAGCTTTACCACCTGTACTGTCTAAAGTGCACAATGTCTTCCACGTATTGCAGTTGAGATGTTATGTTTCAGATCCGAACCATGTACTTGAGGTAGAGCCATTGCATGTTCGAGAAAACTTAAGTTATGAAGAGGTCCCTATGGGAATTATTGACCGAAAAGAACAAGTATTAAGGAGGAGGACCATACCTTATGTGAAAGAGCAATGGTCTAACCATTCAGTGAGAGAAGCTGCGTGGGAGTTGGAGGAGAGCATGTGCAATAAATATCCGTATTTGTTTGAGGCAAAAGGTACGCCAAGTTTCGAGGCCAAAACTTTTTGTAAGGAGGGTAGAATGTAAAACCCGGCCCAACTAGTTGGTGGGCAATGTTAGGTTATTTTAGTTACCTAATTAATGTAGTCATTGAGGCTTGTATAAATTTGTGAGGACCATTTTAAATTGTGAATTAAAGTGGAGGGTTTAGTAGCAAATTTTAATATCTTATACTCTCCAACAACGTTAGTTACTCACTCTCGTGTTTGAAACATCAGGAGGGCGGAGACATAAGTTCCAGAGAAGAACAGAAAGGGGAGAAACAATTAGGGTTATCACCACAGGGAACTATTGAAGGTAATTAATCATTTCTCCTCTTATTCATGCTTGTAGTAGCCGTTATCGAGTATTTATTGAGGTTTTATATAGGTTTAGGATTGGTTGATACCTTTGGAATTGATTGGGGTTCTATTATTATATTAGGAATTAACAGTGGAAAGGCCTAGGAAGCGAATATTGGAGTTAGAGGTGTTCGATTGTTTGAATTGATTCCAGGTAAGTAGGGATGATCCTTCCTCTATGTTTTCATTGAAAAAAAAATGTTTTTTTTTTATTTCACGACTTCGACGTGGGCCGCCGCAAGGTCACTGTGATGCACTTTAATTTCAGTTTCGTGGCTCTCGGATGGAGTGGTGTGATTTATGAAAAAACAAAAAAATTGGGTGAATTGTGAAGTGGTTTCTGTCCTTCAACTTGATAAAGTGTAAGGAAAAGAAGGTAGTCATTGCTTTTCGTACAGTTGATTGTGTGTGTGGGGTATATAAAAAAAAAAAACCCTTGATGTCTGCAACTTTTGTTTGTTGCAGACATTGTTGACTTGTCTTTAGTGAAGGGTGCTGAAGCATTTGTGATGTTAAAAAAAAAAAAACACGTTTCTGTAAGTCGCCGCTTGTGGCTTATGTTTTCGGGGACAAATCTAACGTTCTCCCAAATGAAAAAAAAAAAATTGCAGCAAACATCTTTTTGAAAATAATTCTTTTCAAAAGTTTTCTTTTTTCTTTTTTTTTATAGCTTGTGAAGCAAGCTATTTTAGAGTTTAAAATTATTTAAGCTTGTGAAGTAAGCTATTTTGGAGTTTTTTTTTTATTGGCTTCAGCTTATTATTAAAATATATATAATAATAATAATAATAATAATAATAATAATAATAATAATAATAATAACAATAATAATAATAATAATAATAATAATAATAATAATAATAATATAGGGTTTGGGATAATCTCGAATTTGATAGTTGAATGCATGGATGAACTTTGGCTTTGGCATTGGAATAAATTGTTCATTAGTTATTAGGACAAGTTAGTGTATTGGCTGTGGGTGGAACATGTGCCACTTCAAATGAATGAACCCATTGGCATGGGCAATAAGCCAACTAAATGATTGTAAGAATGCCCCCTAGCAGGATTAAATGCTAGGACTAAATTCAGTGATGACCCATTAGCTGTACATTTACTTATATCCCAATGTATTAGTGAAATTAAATATGCATTGTAAATACATGTTACTTTGATACTATTGCTCTAAAGTCCTCTTGTGTCTTTGATTGTTTGTTTCCTCCCTCTATCTTTAAACCATCTGACCATTGTGTTGGATTTACTATTGTTAAATTATTCTGTTTACAAGCAAAACTTGAATGTTTTGTTTTTAAACTTGGTAAGTGAACATTTTCATACGTTTTGAAAAAGGACATGTGATGAAACTCCATACTCAAATACCAGAGGATGGGAAATTCTTACTTACTGAGTTTTGTACTCACTCCTTTAACTCAACATTTTCAGATGTTAATGATGAGTTCGAGTTTGATGAGGATGATGGATGGAAGTAAGATGGGATGGCTAGTGCAAGGATCCTAATGGACATTCTACTTTTGATAGTCCCTTTTGCAATTTGAAGTTTTTTTTTTTAGTTAAATATGTTGAGATGAACTCTTGTATTTGGGTTAGACTATTACCGTTATTAGCTTCAATTCTAACTTGTGGATTATTGTTATTAGGGTTTTTAGATTTTGTATTATTGGATAGTAGGATCATAACTATTTTTCTTAATGATTTAGTCTATGCAATATTGAGGCTTCGCATTCTTTGAGGAAAACCTTAGAGGATGTGGTTGTATTGTGTCTCGGGGACGGGTGTGACCTGGATTCGGGGCATGACAATAGATGACTATAGTTCATGCTTCTCATTGACTTGGGAGGTAATATTTAGTGCTGCAGTTTGTCTCAATCTAGTCTTTTTTTAGCTTTTCCCATTCATCTCATTCTGCCACGGGGAATGATTACACATCACTTATGGGGGTCTAGTTATGCAACTATTGATTTTGCAATCGTACCTTATAAAATATATTTGAGGTTAAAAAAATAACAATAATAATCAAGTACAAAAACAATAAACTACACAAAAACACCTTCTATGAGATGATATGAAAAAAATCAAATATATTATTTTCTCTTATCTCAAAAGAAGACAAAAGAAAAGGAAGATAGAGAGCACAAAATCAAGGTACTTATCACACTAAAAATAGTCTTCATGCTTGGATTACAAAAAATTGTAAATGAGATATTCTTTTCTAGAGAAAAGGCCCATAGTCCAACAACTTGAGAGATACTGCAATATGCAATAGCCTGGGAAGGCACACTCTCAATATTAACTAGCATGTAAATTGTTATCAACTAAAAGGAATGCCATATGCAGTCAGTAGAATAGTATGACTATTCAATGTTGCGTAGTAACTATGGCAATTAACAAGAGGATTTTCAAATATTAGTCTACAAAATATATAACCTAAAAGTTGTAGGCATAAATTTTAAATTCTTAGAAGTGCATTCATTAAGTTCATTAGATAGTACAGACTCATCAACAAGTACTACTTTGCAGTCTGTTTCTTCAAAGTAATCTAGGGAAATCAATAAGAAAAACAACGCTCAAATTATGTAATTTTTGTGTTCCAAATCCTCGTAGTTCAATCATTTTGAAAAGGTTGAGCCAATTTAAAATTGCACAATGCTTGCATTTTGCTATAACTTGGCGCATAACAATTCATTAGCAGATGATGCTCAATATAACTAGTTGGACTCGAGGGATCAATGCAACATGGATCATCAAAACTTTTGTTCAAAACCTTAACAAGAAAATAAAATATATCAAATAGAGAGAAAATCTCAAAGCTCACAGAGCTATTTTAAACAGCTCTGAAAAGTGAAACCCTAGCAATAGAACACAACAATCAGATATGTGCACACAGAATAAGTTGCACTAAACAAAAGTTGCTAAATTAAGTTCAATCAAATCTCTACATCCAACGTTATTATGATCCTTACACAAGTACCACGTAAACCATTGCACATACTAGGGAAGAAAATCGCTTACTATTTCATTTCAAAGTCATATGAACGATTAATTTATGGTAAATACAAATACGAACACAAATAAAACCTAATGAAACGTTTAATTATTAGGCAGGTCTAATTCATATTTCACCTATAATCTGAACCTCAAAATACAGTTTTGGATATATAAGAAGATGAATAGAGACAGTCTCTATTTAGCAACCACACTACTTTCACTAATCCGTAATTGATTTTAAAATTTAAAATAATTATAATTGGTAAATTGTCCACCTTAGCGACCACTGATTGCGGTCACTAAACTATAGGTCGGAAATGATCGCTGATTAGCAACCATTCTCATCAATCATAGATGTTTTTGTTCGCTATATGTGTCTATTTCATGATAGAATGCTTCCAATCGCTACTTTTTTTTAATGCAAATGTAAATGGTTTAATATTAATCAATAAGAATTTACATCGATGACTAGTTTACAGTCGAGGAGACTATGAACTAGATGAGGAATCAATGTGGACTTTGTCAGGGCTGGTCCTTTGGTGCCTCATGATATGATGGTGGACTTGGTTAGGGATGTTACTACCCAGGATATTAGATTAGCTCTATGGGATATTGGGGATTCCAAAGCCCCTGGGCTTGATGGTTACTCGGCATTATTTTCCAAGAAAGCGTGGAGTACAGTTGGGCAGAGTCTGTGTGATGCAGTTATGGAATTCTTTAGTTCAGATAAAATTCTTAAACAAATTAATCACTCTATTATTACCCTGATACCGAAGAATGATCCTGCTGATAGAGTGGGTGACTACCGACCAATATCTTGCTGTAATGTGGTCTATAAGATCATCTCTAAAATTCTGGTAGATAGACTAAAATTGGTGGTCCCTCATCTAGTGGATAGGGCACAATCCGCATTCATCCACGACAGACTCATGACTGATAATATCTTATTAGTTCAAGAACTACTGCGAATGTATAGCCACCAAAGAGTTTCTCCACAATGATACATTGAAGGTGACAGACTCTGTCGGTCACTAATTTTTTATAAAGAAAACATTTTTCCTAATATATTTGGTATGTTATCTTATTGTTCAGAGCTAAAAGCATATGACATTCACCGACACATAAAATACATCAACAACTTCAAAGATTTATAGTTCAATGAAATAATATAAATAAATCTAAAGCACGAAAAGTGTGAAAATACAACATAGCTCGAAAGAATCTTTTACAAATACATATATAAATTAGCTGCATGGCTAAGAAAAGCCAGGTGCATCAGCAGCAGCATCACTAGGAGTATCATCATTAGCACCTTGGAAAGGTAGTGGAGGATATGGTGGTGGGGTTTGTAGAGGAGATAATCTAAAATGCTAACAAATATCGTGGATATAGTCCTGTAATTGGACAATATACTGATATTTTTGTTGTATTCCCGCCTCAAATTTCTTTTCCATGCCGTGCATCTTCTTGTCTATCTACACTTAGGTTGATACACTCATGGGCTCACCATGGTAATATTTATTCCAAAAATACTCTGGTCTTAGACGAGTAGAATCAACACCGAACCCATAAATTTCGCCTTTCCTAAAGCCACCAGCATCCTGCAAAAATAAAATCCTCCTATCCTGTACTGACCACTCACTAGTAGAGCTAACCTCTGAAGGTTTTGAGATTAATTAATCAAATTGCTCCTAATATATATATATATATATATATATATATAATTATTAAAGTAAATGCATGTAAAAGATTGACATCAATACACATACAGTATTATTTAAAACAAACCCAAGTATGTTAGGCTTTAGAGTCTATAAATTAGCCATACTTAGGCCCAACCTACTGGCTCTAACTTAATTTCTCACCTTACTCTTGAGGTTATGCAAATACCTAACATGTATATATGGCCCAAAAAAAGACCTCAGCCATGTCTAGAATTTTTATGTAGTCGTTGAAAAAATTGTACTCTCTTGTAGATAAATAGAAACAAACCTTTCAAAAGAATATATCCATCTATATTGCACAGGACCACTAACTCTAATCTCCTAAGGCAAATTAACTAGTAGATGTTCTAGAATATAAAAAATATTCATGGAAAAATAATTTCTATCTTGTGGATTAATAAGCAATATCCTACTCCATATGACACCATTAGCTTCAAAGAGTACAAATCTTTGTAGAAAAGGCTTAACACTATTAAAATACTCCGTAACTTCAGATGAAGAAATTCTCACAAGGTAATTGATATAATTGTTCTATAAATACATGACAATAATGTCTTTTTATGCCAGACGTTTTAACTTGTTTCAAATCAACACATCTTCCTAAATTTGAAGTACAACCAATAGGAAGTCAAATTTCCTTTACCTATTCTAATATAAGACTCCTTTGTTCTTTTTGTCAATGTATGATAGACCTTTGCTTTTACTCCTTTTCTGTGGTCGGCAAGATCAATGCACAATCCCAAATGGTTATAATACCCGTGTACATCATATCTAACTTTTACATTGTTCTTCATCATATCGTTTACATTTATCACTGTGTTAAACACATTATAAAATACATTTTTATCATTGTACATCACATCTATATAATGTTATATTAGATATTTTTTTTCATATGGCATATCCCAAAATATTCTCATTCTACCTAGTTATGATATTCACATCTACTATCTGCCATTGTAAGTACCGATGCAATTTCTATAATTTGGTGAAGAAGTTATATTACCTTCCCACATGTGTTCCCCTAATTATGCATGGCGGAAGTAATTATTGTTCTACATCCTAATATGTTTTAAAACAAAAAACTTACAATCTCTTCTAAAACGATATTCAAGCAACAAGAACAATCAATGACAATTGAACCATGATTGTTTATCTCTTGATGGTAAACGACTTTATACATTCTATACAATACAGATAAAATAGGATCCACGATGGACTCCACTTGCCTAGCATCCCATACATCGGATACTCACCAGTTGACCATTGGAGTGCAGCCTGGAACTGAAAATTTTGTTTCTTAGAAATATGATATGTAGGGACACCATCCGTCCACAGTATTTTTAGTTCATCTATAAACGGATGCAAATACACATCTAACTTGTGCTTTGAATTTTTCAAAATTGGGAATTATAACTATAAAAAATTGCACAACACTTTTCATACACATTGAGGGCAGTGGATTAGATAGAGTTGCTATCACCAGCTGACAAGAATAGTACTTTTCAGACAACTCGAATGGCGAAAAATCATCTACATACAATCCAAGCCTAACATTCAGAGTCTATACTATGAAATTAGGATATTTTAAACCAAATGCTACTATGCCTCACCATAATGTGGATGATTCATTATCCTATTGTCGGGAAGACTCTACGCGTCTATGGCATCCTATTATCGTAGACTCAAAAAGCCTTTGCAATCTTGGAATGAGTAGAAAATAGTACATCTTCTTCAAAATAATCTTTTTCTATTGTTTATTCTTCCATATTTTCTTTTAATGAGCATACTGAGAATAACCACGAAACTTGCATTTTCTAAAACCATTGTCCTCTTTCTAATAGAGCAAATTACTATTAATACATATATCCATTTTTTGTATTGGAAAATGATGTGTACCAACTAACTTCTTTGTTCTTTAGAAGCCCTATGGTGCCATGTTACCCGTTGACATAAACTCTTTAATGAATTGTATTACTTTGTTTAACCTTTTTTTTTTTTTTTACATGTCATTTGCAAACTTAATGTTTAACAACCAAGCCACTACCGAAAATTCTGAATGTTTTGTACACCAACCCACAAAAACGTATTTATAGCTATCAATACGTAATAAAATCCCCTAAACATGCGTAGCTCAATGAAGTTGGAGATGTTGCCCATTCCTTTCGGACTAAGAGTCCTTATAACGCGGTATAAAACAAAAAGGGTTCATGAATATAAACTTCTGAAATTAAACTTACCCAAAAATCATCAAATCCAAAATTACATCCTTCAAAACATCCAAAAGAGATTGAAGGTCAACATCACAAATTTTGAAACAAAGTCAACAATAGAAAAGGGAAAAGACTAAGTCAAAACCTATCACACTTATACTTCCTGCTCTTTTTCTCCTGAAAACATAGTTAGGTAAATCCGTGTGAGATTATAAATAATCTCAATAAGTTTGAAGTATTACAATGTTTGAAATCAATATCATAATGCATGACTAATATGAACTTGAACGGATGTAGTCATAATTCAAATAATTCTTGCATATCAAATACATAATCAATTATTGGAAAATTTAGCAACTTTACAACTAGTCCTTGTCATAATTAAATATTTTGTCGGCTAAAAATTATTTACATCACATTTCTGGAACATTAAATTTACTATTTTTTAAAAAATTCTTGAACCCATCACAATACCGTATCTAGCGTATCCTTAAAATACTAGTACCGTGATAACATATCACAATCCATCATATGTACGGTTACGGCACATACAATTTCTAAAAATTGGGTAGGGTGTACATCCCTCCCGAAGGAATACCTCACCATCTCCTTCATATTAACAATTTTGATTTGTGTAGAAATGTAACATAAAGCGCATTTAAAAACCAATAAGCTACTTCTGTCCTATGACATTGATGCTAGCTCCTCGTGTCAAACAAAATATGAGAAATCTCCAAATGTAGATGTTTGTTAGAAAAAAAAAATTAATAGATTATAAGCAAGAACAAACTGATAAACTTCAATACATTTTAACTTGAAATACTAAGAATGTCAAGAATCAAAATAATCGTTCAATTTTTAACAACGAAATTTTTCTAAACCTCATTTGTAACACCCGTAAACATACATAGTTCAATGAAGTTGGGGATGTTGCCCATTCCTTTCGGACTATGAGTCCATATAACGCAGTATAAAACAAAAAGGGTTCATGAATATAAACTTCAGAAACCCAAAAATCCACAAATCCAAAATTACATCCCGCAAAACGTCCAAAAGAGATTGAATGTCAACACCACAT
Organism: Voacanga thouarsii; assembly: GCA_026120185.1. Taxonomy (NCBI): domain Eukaryota; kingdom Viridiplantae; phylum Streptophyta; class Magnoliopsida; order Gentianales; family Apocynaceae; genus Voacanga; species Voacanga thouarsii. Next base: position 52,151 of record JANUWF010002920.1, on the reverse strand, counting down.
AATTTTCGAAACAAAGTCAACAAGAGAAATGGGAAAAGACTACGGCAAAACCAGTCACACTTATACTTCCTGCTCTTTTTCTCCTGAAAGCAACGTTAGGTAAATCCGTGTTGGATTATAAATAATCTATATAACTTTGAAGTATTACAATTTTTGAAATAAATATCATAATGCATGACTAATATGAACTTGAACGGATGCAGTCATTATTCAAATAATTCTTACATATCAAATACATAATCATTTTTGGGAAAATTTAGCAACTTTAAAACTTGTCCTTGCATAATTAAATATTTTGTCACCTAAAAATTATTTACATCACATTTCTGGAACATTATATTTATTTTTTATTTTTATGTTCTTGAACCCATCACAATACCGTATCCAGCCAATCCTTAAAAAACTAATACCGTTATAACATATCACAATCCATAATATGTATGGTTACGACATATACAAATTCTAAAATTTGGGTAGGGTGTACATCCCTCCCGAAGGAAAACCTTGCCATCTCCTTCATATAAACAGTTTTGATTTGTGTAGAAATGTAACATAAAGTGCATTTAAAAACCAAAAAGCTACATCTATCCATGACAACGATGCTAGCTCCTCGTGTCAAACAAAATATGAGAAATCTCCAAATGTAGATGTTTCTTAGAAAAAAAAATTATTAGATTATAAGCGAGAACAAACTGATAAACTTCAATATATTTTAACTTGAAATACTCAGAATGTCAAGAAGCAAAATTAATCGTTCAATTTTTAACAATGAAATATTTCTAAACCTCACCTGTAACTCCCCTAAACTTACGTAGTTCAATAAAGTCGGGGATATTGCCCATTCCTTTCGAACTAAGGGTCCTAATAACATAGTATAAAACAAAAAGGGTACATGAATATAAACTTCTGAAATTAAAGTTACCCAAAAATCATCAAATCCAAAATTACATCCTTCAAAATATCCAAAAGAGATTGAAGGTCAACATCACAATTATCGAAACAAAATCAACAAAAGAAAAGGGAATAGACTAAGGCTAAACCTATCACTCTTATACTTCTTGCTCTTCTTCTCCTGAAAACATAGTAAGGTAAATCTGTGAAAGATCATAAATAATCTCAATTAGTTTGTAGTATTACAATTTTTGAAATCAATATCATGGTGCATGGGTATTATGAACTTGAACGGATGCAGTCATAATTCAAATAATTCTTGCACATCAAATACATAATCACTTTTGGTAAAACTTACCAACTTCAAAACTAGACCTTGCATAATTAAATATTTTGTTGGCAAAAAATAATTTACAACACATTTCTGGAGCATTTAATTTATTTATTTTTTAAATTCTAGAACCCATCACAATACCGTATCCCGCGTATCCTTAAAATACTAGTACCGTGATAACAAATCACGATCCGTCATATGTACGGTTACGGCATATACAATTCCTCAAAATTGGGTAGGGTGTACAACCCTCCAGAAGGAATACCTCACCATCACCTTCATATAAACAATTTTGATTTGTTTTGAAAAGAAATAAAAAGCGCATTTAAAAAACCAATAAGCTATTTCTGTCCTTGACAATGATGCTAGCTCCTCGTGTCAAACAAAATATGATAAATCTCCAAATGTAGATGTTTGTTAGAAAAAAAAAATTATTCGATTATAAGCAAGAACAAACGGATAAACTTCAAAACATTTTAACTTGAAGTACTAAGAATGTCATGAATCAAAATAATCGTACAATTTTTAACTACAAAATTTTTCTAAACCTCTTCTGTAACACCCCTAAAAATACACAGTTCAATGAAGACGAGGATGTTGCCTATTCCTTTCGGACTAAGGGTCCATATAATGCAATATAAAACAAAAAGGGTCCATGAATATAAACATTTGCAATTAAACTTAACCAAAAATCAACAAATCCAAAATTACATCCTGCAAAATGTCCAAAAGAGATTGAATGTCAACATCATAATTTTCGAAACATAGTCAACAAGAGAAAAGGTAAAAGACTATGGCAAGACCATTCACTCTTATACTTCCTACTCCTCTTCTCTTAAATACATAGTTATGTAAATCCGTGAGAGATTATAAATAATCTCGATAAATTTGAAGTATTACAATTTTTGAAATCAATATCATGGTGCATGAGTAACTATGAAATTATCCTAAGCATCATCTGTAACACCCCTAAACATACACTGTTCAATGAAGTCGGGGATGTCGCCCATTCCTTTCGGACTAAGGGTCCATATAACGCAGTATAAAACAAAAAAGGTTCATGAATATAAACTTCTGAAATTAAACATACCCAAAAATCAACAAATCCAAAATTACATCCTGCAAAACGTCCAAAAGAGATTGAATGTCAACATCATAATTTTCGAAACATAGTCAACAAGAGAAAAGGGAAAAGACTACGGCAAAACCAATCACTCTTATACTTCTTGCTCCTCTTCTCCTAAATACATAGTTAGGTAAATCCGTGTGAGATTATAAATAATCTTAATAAATTTGAAGTATTCCAATTTTTGAAATCAATATCATGATTCATGAGTAATATGAACTTGAACTAATGCAGTCATATTTCAAATAATTCTTGCATATCAAATACATAATCATTTCTGGGAAAATTTAGCAACTTCAAAACTAGTCCTTCCATAATTAAATATTTTGCCACCTAAAAATTATTTACACCACATTTCTAGAACGTTAAATTTATTTATTTTTTTTAATTCTTGAACCCATCACAATACCGTATCTAGCGTATCCTTAAAATACCAATACCATGATAACATATCACAATCCGTCAATATGTATGGTTACGGCACATACAATTCCCAAAAATTGGGTAGGGTGTACATCCACCCTGTAGGAAAACCCCACCATCTCCTTTATATCAACAATTTTGATATGTGTTGAAATGTAACATAAAGCGCATTTAAAAACCAATAAGCTACTTCTCTCCAAGACATTTATGCTAGCTCCTCGTGTCAAACAAAATATGAGAAATCTGCAAATGTAGATGTTCGTTAGAAAAAAAAAATTATTAGATTATAAGTGACAACAAACTAACAAACTTCATTACATTTTAACTTGATATACTAAGAATGTCAAGAATCAAAATAATCGTTCAATTTTAAATTTCAAAATTTTTCTAAACCTCATCTGTAACAACCCTAAACATATATAGTTCAATGAAGTCGGGGATGTTGCCCATTCCTTTCGGACTAAGGGTCCATATAACGCAGTATAAAACAAAAATGGTTCATGAATATAAACTTCTGAAATTAAACTTACCCAAAAATCAACAAATCCAAAATTACATCCTGCAAAACGTCCAAAAGAGATTGAATGTCAACATCATAATTTTCGAAACATAGTCAACAAGAGAAAAGGGAAAAGACTACAGCAAAACCTATCACTCTTATACTTCATTGCTCCTCTTCTCCTAAATACATAGTTAGGTAAATCCGTATGAGATTATAAATAATCTCAATAAATTTGAAGTATCACAATTTTTGAAATCAATATCATGTTGCATTAGTAACTACGAAATTTTCATAAGCCTCATATGTAATACCCCTAAACAAACATTGTTCATTGAAGTCGGGGTTGTTGCCCATTCCTTTTGGACTAAGGGACCATATAACGTGGTATAAAACAAAAAGGGTTCATGAATATAAACTTCTGAAATTAAACTTACCCAAAAATCCACTAATCCAAAATTACATCCTGCAAAACGTCCAAAAGAGATTGAATGTCAACATCTTAATTTTCGAAACAAAGTCAACAAGAGAAAAAGGAAAAGACTATGGCAAAAACTATAACTCTTATACTTCCTGCTCTTCTTCTCCAATAAACATATAAGGTAAATCTGTGGGAGATTATAAATAATCTCAATTAGTTTGTAGTATTACAATTTCTGAAATCAATATCATGATGCATGGGTATTATGAACTTGAATAGATGTAGTCATTATTCAAATAATTCTTGCACATCAAATACATAATCATTTTTGGTGAAATTTACCAACTTCAAAACTAGACCTTGCATAATTAAATATTTTCTCAGCGAAAAATAATTTACATCACATTTTTGGAACATTAAATTTATTTGCTTTTTAAATTGTTGAACCCATCACAATACCATATCCCATGTATCCTTAAAATACCAGTACCATGATTACATATCACGATCCATCAAATGTACGGTTACGGTATATGCAATTCGTAAAAATTTGGTAGGGTGTACATCCCTCCCGAAGGAATACCTCGCACTCTCCTTCATATAAACAATTTTGATTTGTGTAGAAATGTAACATAAAGCGCATTTAAAAACCAAGAAGCTACTTCTATCCCTGACAATGATGCTAGCTCCTCGTGTCAAACAAAATATGAGAAATCTCCAAATGTAGATGTTTGTTAGGGAAAAAAAATTATTAGATTACAAGCGAGAACAAACTGATAAACTTCAAAACATTTTAACTTGATGTACTAGGAATGTCAAGAATAAAAATAATCGCTCAAATTTTAACAACGTAATTTTTCATAACGTCATCTGTAACACCCCTAAACATACGTAGTGCTATGAAGTCGGGAATGTTGCCCATTCCTTTCAGGCTAAGGGTCCTTATAACGTGGTAAATAGCAAAAAGGGTACATGATTATAAACATCTAAAATTAGACGTAACCAAAAATCATCAAATCCAAAATTACATCCATCAAAACATCCAAAAGAGATTGAAGGTCAACAAATCAATTTTTTGAAACAAAGTCAAAAATGGAAAAGGTAAAAGTCTAAGGCAATACCTATCACACTTATGCTTCCTGCTCTTTTTCTCCTGAAAACAACGTTAGGTAAATCCGTGTTGGATTATAAATAATCTAAATAAGTTTGAAGTATTACAATTATTGAAATCAATATCTTAATGCACGACTAATTTGAACTTGAACAGATGCAGTCATAATTCAAATAATTCTTTCATATCAAATACATAATCATTTCTGTGAAAATTTAGCAACTTCAAAACTTTTCCTTTCATAATTAAATATTTTGTCGCCTAAAAATTATTATAATTTTTTTAAGCTCTTGAACCCATCACAATATCATATCCAGTGTATCCCTAAAAAAATGGTACCGTGATAGCATATCACAATCCATCATATGTATGGTTATAGCATATACAATTTCTAAAAATTGGGTAAGGTGTACATCCCTCCCGAAGGAAAACCTCGCCATCTCCATCATATCAACAATTTTGATTTGTGTAGAAATGTAACATAAAGCGCATTTCAAAACCAATAAGCTACTTCTCTCCCAGACATTTAAGTTAGCTCGACGTGTCAAACAAAATATGAGAAATCTCCAAATGTAGATGTTTGTTAGAAAAAAAAAATTTATTAGATTATAAGCGAGGACAAAATGATAAACTTCAATATATTTTAACTTGAAATACTAAGAATGTCAAGAATCAAATTAATTGCTCAATTTTTAACTACGAAATATTTCTAAACCTCACCTGTAACACCCCTAAACATACGTAGTTCAATCAAGTCGGGGATGTTGCCCCTTCCTTTCGGACAAAGGGTCCTTATAACACAGTATAAAACAAAAAGGGTACATGAATATAAGCTTCAGAAATTAAAGTTACCCAAAATTCATCAAATAAAAAATTACATCCTTCAAAATATCCAAAAGAGATTGAAGGTCAACATCATAATTATCAAAACAAAGTCAACAAAAGAAAAGGGAAAAGACTAAGGCAAAACCTATCACTCTTATACTTCCTGCTCTTCTTCTCCTGGAAACATAGTAAGGTAAATCTGTGAGAGATTATAAATAATCTCAATTGGTTTGTAGTATTACAATTTTTGAAATGAATATCATGATGCATGGGTTTTATGAACTTGAACGGATGCAGTCATTATTCAAATAATTCTTGCACATCAAATACATAATCATTTTTGGTGAAATTTACCAACTTCAAAACTAGACCTTGCATAATTAAATATTTTCTCGCGAAATATAATTTACATCACATTTCTGCAACATTAGATTTATTTATTTATCTTTTTAAATTCTTGAACCCATCACAATACCATATCCAGTGTATCCTTAAAATACCAGTACCATGATTACATATCACGATCCATCAAATGTACGGTTACGGTATATGCAATTCATAAAAATTTGGTAGGGTGTACATCCCTCCCGAAGGAATACCTCGCACTCTCCTTCATATAAACAATTTTGATTTGTGTAGAAATGTAACATAAAGCGCATTTAAAAACCAAGAAGCTACTTCTATCCCTGACAATGATGCTAGCTCCTCGTGTCAAACAAAATATGAGAAATCTCCAAATGTAGATGTTTGTTAGGAAAAAAAAATATTAGATTACAAGCGAGAACAAACTGATAAACTTCAAAACATTTTAACTTGATGTACTAGGAATGTCAAGAATAAAAATAATCGTTCAAATTTTAACAACGCAATTTTTCATAACGTCATCTGTGACACCCCTAAACATACGTAGTTCTATGAAGTCGGGAATGTTGCCCATTCCTTTCAGGCTAAGGGTCCTTATAACGTGGTAAATAGCAAAAAGGGTACATGATTATTAACATCAAAAATTAGACGTAACCAAAAGTCATCAAATCCAAAATTCCATCCATCAAAACATCCAAAAGAGATTGAAGGTCGACATCTCAATTTTCGAAACAAAGTCAAAAATGGAAAAGGTAAAAGTCTAAGGCAATACCTATCACACTTATGCTTCCTCCTCTTTTTCTCCTGAAAACAACGTTAGGTAAATCCGTGTTGGATTATAAATAATCTAACTAAGTTTGAAGTATTACAATTTTTGAAATCAATATCTTAATGCACGACTAATTTGAACTTGAACAGATGCAGTCATAATTCAAATAATTCATTCATATCAAATACATAATCATATCTGTGAAAATTTAGCAACTTCAAAACTTTTCGTTTCATAATTAAATATTTTGTCGCCTAAATATTATTATTATTTTTTTAAGCTCTTGAACCCATCACAATACCATATCCAGCGTATCCCTAAAAAACTGGTACCGTGATAGCATATCACAATCCGTCATATGTACGGTTACAACATATACAATTTCTAAAAATTGGGTAAGGTGTACATCCCTCCTGAAGGAAAACCTCGCCATCTCCATCATATCAACAATTTTGATTTGTGTAGAAATGTAACATAAAGCGCATTTCAAAACCAATAAGCTACTTCTCTCCCAGACATTTAAGCTAGCTCCATGTGTCAAACAAAATATGAGAAATCTCCAAATGTAGATGTTTGATAGAAAAAAAAATTATTAGATTATAAGCGAGAACAAACTGATAAACTTCAATATATTTTAACTTGAAATACTAAGAATGTCAAGAATCAAATTAATTGTTCAATTTTTAACTACGAAATATTACTAAACCTCACCTGTAACACCCCTAAACATACGTAGTTCAATCAAGCTGGGGATGTTGCCCCTTCCTTTCGGACTAAGGGTCCCTATAACACAGTATAAAACAAAAAGGGTACATGATTATAAGCTTCTAAAATTAAAGTTACCCAAAATTCATCAAATAAAAAATTACATCCTTCAAAATATCCAAAAGAGATTGAAGGTCAACATCATAATTATCGAAACAAAGTCAACAAAAGAAAAGGGAAAAGACTAAGGCAAAACCTATCACTCTTATACTTCCTGCTCTTCTTCTCCTGGAAACATAGTAAGGTAAATCTATGAGAGATTATAAATAATCTCAATTGGTTTGTAGTATTACAATTTTTGAAATGAATATCATGATGCATGGGTTTTATGAACTTGAACGGATGCAGTCATTATTCAAATAATTCTTGCACATCAAATACATAATCATTTTTGGTGAAATTTACCAACTTCAAAACTAGACCTTGCATAATTAAATATTTTCTCGGCGAAAAATAATTTACATCACATTTTTGGAACATTAAATTTATTTTCTTTTTAAATTCTTGAACCCATCACAATACCACATCCCGTGTATCCTTAAAATACCAGTACCATGATTACATATCACGATCCATCAAATGTACGGTTACGGTATTTGCAATTCATAAAAATTTGGTAGGGTGTACATCCCTCCCGAAGGAATACCTCGCACTCTCCTTCATATAAACAATTTTGATTTGTGTAGAAATGTAACATAAAGCGCATTTAAAAACCAAGAAGCTACTTCTATCCCTGACAATGATGCTAGCTCCTCGTGTCAAACAAAATATGAGAAATCTCCAAAAGTAGATGTTTGTTAGGTAAAAAAAAAATATTAGATTACAAGCGAGAACAAACTGATAAACTTCAAAACATTTTAACTTGATGTACTAGGAATGTCAAGAATAAAAATAATCGTTCAAATTTTAACAACGCAATTTTTCATAACGTCATACGTGACACCCCTAAACATACGTAGTTCTATGAAGTCGGGAATGTTGCCCATTCCTTTCAGGCTAAGGGTCCTTATAACGTGGTAAATAGCAAAAAGGGTACATGATTATTAACATCAAAAATTAGACGTAACCAAAAGTCATCAAATCCAAAATTCCATCCATCAAAACATCCAAAAGAGATTGAAGGTCGACATCTCAATTTTCGAAACAAAGTCAAAAATGGAAAAGGTAAAAGTCTAAGGCAATACCTATCACACTTATGCTTCCTCCTCTTTTTCTCCTGAAAACAACGTTAGATAAATCCGTGTTGGATTATAAATAATCTAACTAAGTTTGAAGTATTACAATTTTTGAAATCAATATCTTAATGCACGACTAATTTGAACTTGAGCAGATGCGGTCATAATTCAAATAATTCATTCATATCAAATACATAATCATATACTGTGAAAATTTAGCAACTTCAAAACTTTTCGTTTCATAATTAAATATTTTGTCGCCTAAATATTATTATTATTATTTTAAGCTCTTGAACCCATCACAATACCATATCCAGCGTATCCCTAAAAAACTGGTACCGTGATAGCATATCACAATCCGTCATATGTACGGTTACAACATATACAATTTCTAAAAATTGGGTAAGGTGTACATCCCTCCTGAAGGAAAACCTCGCCATCTCCATCATATCAACAATTTTGATTTGTGTAGAAATGTAACATAAAGCGCATTTCAAAACCAATAAGCTACTTCTCACCCAGACATTTAAGCTAGCTCCATGTGTCAAACAAAATATGAGAAATCTCCAAATGTAGATGTTTGATAGAAAAAAAAATTATTAGATTATAAGCGAGAACAAACTGATAAACTTCAATATATTTTAACTTGAAATACTAAGAATGTCAAGAATCAAATTAATTGTTCAATTTTTAACTACGAAATATTACTAAACCTCACCTGTAACACCCCTAAACATATGTAGTTCAATCAAGTCGGGGATGTTGCCCCTTCCTTTCGGACTAAGGGTCCTTATAACACAGTATAAAACAAAAAGGGTACCTGATTATAAGCTTCTAAAATTAAAGTTACCCAAAATTCATCAAATAAAAAATTACATCCTTCAAAATATCCAAAAGAGATTGAAGGTCAACATCATAATTATCGAAACAAAGTCAACAAAAGAAAAAGGAAAAGACTAAGGCAAAACCTATCACTCTTATACTTCCTGCTCTTCTTCTCCTGGAAACATAGTAAGGTAAATCTATGAGAGATTATAAATAATCTCAATTGGTTTGTAGTATTACAATTTTTGAAATGAATATCATGATGCATGGGTTTTATGAACTTGAACGGATGCAGTCATTATTCAAATAATTCTTGCACATCAAATACATAATCATTTTTGGTGAAATTTACCAACTTCAAAACTAGACCTTGCATAATTAAATATTTTCTCGGCGAAAAATAATTTACATCACATTTTTGGAACATTAAATTTATTTTCTTTTTAAATTCTTGAACCCATCACAATACCACATCCCGTGTATCCTTAAAATACCAGTACCATGATTACATATCACGATCCATCAAATGTACGGTTACGGTATTTGCAATTCATAAAAATTTGGTAGGGTGTACATCCCTCCCGAAGGAATACCTCGCACTCTCCTTCATATAAACAATTTTGATTTGTGTAGAAATGTAACATAAAGCGCATTTAAAAACCAAGAAGCTACTTCTATCCACGACAATGATGCTAGCTCCTCGTGTCAAACAAAATAGGAGAAATCTCCAAAAGTAGATGTTTGTTAGGTAAAAAAAAAATATTAGATTACAAGCGAGAACAAAGCTGATAAACTTCAAAACATTTTAACTTGATGTACTAGGAATGTCAAGAATAAAAATAATCGTTCAAATTTTAACAACGCAATTTTTCATAACGTCATACGCGACACCCCTAAACATACGTAGTTCTATGAAGTCGGGAATGTTGCCCATTCCTTTCGAGGCTAAGGGTCCTTATAACGTGGTAAATAGCAAAAAGGGTACATGATTATTAACATCAAAAATTAGACGTAACCAAAAATCTTCAAATCCAAAATTCCATCCATCAAAACATCCAAAAGAGATTGAAGGTCGACATCTCAATTTTCGAAACAAAGTCAAAAATGGAAAAGGTAAAAGTCTAAGGCAATACCTATCACACTTATGCTTCCTGCTCTTTTTCTCCACGAAAACAACGTTAGGTAAATCCGTGTTGGATTATAAATAATCTAACTAAGTTTGAAGTATTACAATTTTTGAAATCAATATCTTAATGCACGACTAATTTGAACTTGAGCAGAGATGCGGTCATAATTCAAATAATTCATTCATATCAAATACATAATCATATACTGTGAAAATTTAGCAACTTCAAAACTTTTCGTTTCATAATTAAATATTTTGTCGCCTAAATATTATTATTATTTTTTAAGCTCTTGAACCCATCACAATACCATATCCAGCGTATCCCTAAAAAGCTGGTACCGTGATAGCATATCACAATCCGTCATATGTACGGTTACAACATATACAATTTCTAAAAATTGGGTAAGGTGTACATCCCTCTCGAAGGAAAACCTCGCCATCTCCATCATATCAACAATTTTGATTTGTGTAGAAATGTAACATAAAGCGCATTTCAAAACCAATAAGCTACTTCTCTCCCAGGACATTTAAGCTAGCTCCATGTGTCAAACAAAATATGAGAAATCTCCAAATGTAGATGTTTGATAGAAAAAAAAATTATTAGATTATAAGCGAGAACAAAGCTGATAAACTTCAATATATTTTAACTTGAAATACTAAGAATGTCAAGAATCAAATTAATTGTTCAATTTTTAACTACGAAATATTACTAAACCTCACCTGTAACACCCCTAAACATACGTAGTTCAATCAAGTCGGGGATGTTGCCCCTTCCTTTCGGACTAAGGGTCCCTATAACACAGTATAAAACAAAAAGGGTACATGATTATAAGCTTCTAAAATTAAAGTTACCCAAAATTCATCAAATAAAAAATTACATCCTTCAAAATATCCAAAAGAGATTGAAGGTCAACATCATAATTATCGAAACAAAGTCAACAAAAGAAAAGGGAAAAGACTAAGGCAAAACCTATCACTCTTATACTTCCTGCTCTTCTTCTCCTGGAAACATAGTAAGGTAAATCTATGAGAGATTATAAATAATCTCAATTGGTTTGTAGTATTACAATTTTTGAAATGAATATCATGATGCATGGGTTTTATGAACTTGAACGGATGCAGTCATTATTCAAATAATTCTTGCACATCAAATACATAATCATTTTTGGTGAAATTTACCAACTTCAAAACTAGACCTTGCATAATTAAATATTTTCTCGGCGAAAAATAATTTACATCACATTTTTGGAACATTAAATTTATTTTCTTTTTAAATTCTTGAACCCATCACAATACCACATCCCGTGTATCCTTAAAATACCAGTACCATGATTACATATCACGATCCATCAAATGTACGGTTACGGTATTTGCAATTCATAAAAATTTGGTAGGGTGTACATCCCTCCCGAAGGAATACCTCGCACTCTCCTTCATATAAACAATTTTGATTTGTGTAGAAATGTAACATAAAGCGCATTTAAAAACCAAGAAGCTACTTCTATCCACGACAATGATGCTAGCTCCTCGTGTCAAACAAAATAGGAGAAATCTCCAAAAGTAGATGTTTGTTAGGTAAAAAAAAATATTAGATTACAAGCGAGAACAAAGCTGATAAACTTCAAAACATTTTAACTTGATGTACTAGGAATGTCAAGAATAAAAATAATCGTTCAAATTTTAACAACGCAATTTTTCATAACGTCATACGCGACACCCCTAAACATACGTAGTTCTATGAAGTCGGGAATGTTGCCCATTCCTTTCGGGCTAAGGGTCCTTATAACGTGGTAAATAGCAAAAAGGGTACATGATTATTAACATCAAAAATTAGACGTAACCAAAAGTCATCAAATCCAAAATTCCATCCATCAAAACATCCAAAAGAGATTGAAGGTCGACATCTCAATTTTCGAAACAAAGTCAAAAATGGAAAAGGTAAAAGTCTAAGGCAATACCTATCACACTTATGCTTCCTCCTCTTTTTCTCCACGAAAACAACGTTAGGTAAATCCGTGTTGGATTATAAATAATCTAACTAAGTTTGAAGTATTACAATTTTTGAAATCAATATCTTAATGCACGACTAATTTGAACTTGAGCAGGATGCGGTCATAATTCAAATAATTCATTCATATCAAATACATAATCATATACTGTGAAAATTTAGCAACTTCAAAACTTTTCGTTTCATAATTAAATATTTTGTCGCCTAAATATTATTATTATTTTTTAAGCTCTTGAACCCATCACAATACCATATCCAGCGTATCCCTAAAAAGCTGGTACCGTGATAGCATATCACAATCCGTCATATGTACGGTTACAACATATACAATTTCTAAAAATTGGGTAAGGTGTACATCCCTCTCGAAGGAAAACCTCGCCATCTCCATCATATCAACAATTTTGATTTGTGTAGAAATGTAACATAAAGCGCATTTCAAAACCAATAAGCTACTTCTCACCCGAGACATTTAAGCTAGCTCCATGTGTCAAACAAAATATGAGAAATCTCCAAATGTAGATGTTTGATAGAAAAAAAAATTATTAGATTATAAGCGAGAACAAAGCTGATAAACTTCAATATATTTTAACTTGAAATACTAAGAATGTCAAGAATCAAATTAATTGTTCAATTTTTAACTACGAAATATTACTAAACCTCACCTGTAACACCCCTAAACATACGTAGTTCAATCAAGTCGGGGATGTTGCCCCTTCCTTTCGGACTAAGGGTCCTTATAACACAGTATAAAACAAAAAGGGTACATGATTATAAGCTTCTGAAATTAAAGTTACCCAAAATTCATCAAATAAAAAATTACATCCTTCAAAATATCCAAAAGAGATTGAAGGTCAACATCATAATTATCGAAACAAAGTCAACAAAAGAAAAGGGAAAAGACTAAGGCAAAACCTATCACTCTTATACTTCCTGCTCTTCTTCTCCTGGAAACATAGTAAGGTAAATCTATGAGAGATTATAAATAATCTCAATTGGTTTGTAGTATTACAATTTTTGAAATGAATATCATGATGCATGGGTTTTATGAACTTGAACGGATGCGGTCATTATTCAAATAATTCTTGCACATCAAATACATAATCATTTTTGGTGAAATTTACCAACTTCAAAACTAGACCTTGCATAATTAAATATTTTCTCGGCGAAAAATAATTTACATCACATTTTTGGAACATTAAATTTATTTTCTTTTTAAATTCTTGAACCCATCACAATACCACATCCCGTGTATCCTTAAAATACCAGTACCATGATTACATATCACGATCCATCAAATGTACGGTTACGGTATTTGCAATTCATAAAAATTTGGTAGGGTGTACATCCCTCCCGAAGGAATACCTCGCACTCTCCTTCATATAAACAATTTTGATTTGTGTAGAAATGTAACATAAAGCGCATTTAAAAACCAAGAAGCTACTTCTATCCACGACAATGATGCTAGCTCCTCGTGTCAAACAAAATAGGAGAAATCTCCAAAAGTAGATGTTTGTTAGGTAAAAAAAAATATTAGATTACAAGCGAGAACAAACTGATAAACTTCAAAACATTTTAACTTGATGTACTAGGAATGTCAAGAATAAAAATAATCGTTCAAATTTTAACAACGCAATTTTTCATAACGTCATACGCGACACCCCTAAACATACGTAGTTCTATGAAGTCGGGAATGTTGCCCATTCCTTTCAGGCTAAGGGTCCTTATAACGTGGTAAATAGCAAAAAGGGTACATGATTATTAACATCAAAAATTAGACGTAACCAAAAGTCATCAAATCCAAAATTCCATCCATCAAAACATCCAAAAGAGATTGAAGGTCGACATCTCAATTTTCGAAACAAAGTCAAAAATGGAAAAGGTAAAAGTCTAAGGCAATACCTATCACACTTATGCTTCCTCCTCTTTTTCTCCACGAAAACAACGTTAGGTAAATCCGTGTTGGATTATAAATAATCTAACTAAGTTTGAAGTATTACAATTTTTGAAATCAATATCTTAATGCACGACTAATTTGAACTTGAACAGGATGCGATCATAATTCAAATAATTCATTCATATCAAATACATAATCATATACTGTGAAAATTTAGCAACTTCAAAACTTTTCGTTTCATAATTAAATATTTTGTCGCCTAAATATTATTATTATTTTTAAGCTCTTGAACCCATCACAATACCATATCCAGCGTATCCCTAAAAAGCTGGTACCGTGATAGCATATCACAATCCGTCATATGTACGGTTACAGCATATACAATTTCTAAAAATTGGGTAAGGTGTACATCCCTCCTGAAGGAAAACCTCGCCATCTCCATCATATCAACAATTTTGATTTGTGTAGAAATGTAACATAAAGCGCATTTCAAAACCAATAAGCTACTTCTCACCCAGGACATTTAAGCTAGCTCCATGTGTCAAACAAAATATGAGAAATCTCCAAATGTAGATGTTTGATAGAAAAAAAAATTATTAGATTATAAGCGAGAACAAAGCTGATAAACTTCAATATATTTTAACTTGAAATACTAAGAATGTCAAGAATCAAATTAATTGTTCAATTTTTAACTACGAAATATTACTAAACCTCACCTGTAACACCCCTAAACATACGTAGTTCAATCAAGTCGGGGATGTTGCCCCTTCCTTTCGGACTAAGGGTCCTTATAACACAGTATAAAACAAAAAGGGTACATGATTATAAGCTTCTAAAATTAAAGTTACCCAAAATTCATCAAATAAAAAATTACATCCTTCAAAATATCCAAAAGAGATTGAAGGTCAACATCATAATTATCGAAACAAAGTCAACAAAAGAAAAGGGAAAAGACTAAGGCAAAACCTATCACTCTTATACTTCCTGCTCTTCTTCTCCTGGAAACATAGTAAGGTAAATCTATGAGAGATTATAAATAATCTCAATTGGTTTGTAGTATTACAATTTTTGAAATGAATATCATGATGCATGGGTTTTATGAACTTGAACGGATGCGAGTCATTATTCAAATAATTCTTGCACATCAAATACATAATCATTTTTGGTGAAATTTACCAACTTCAAAACTAGACCTTGCATAATTAAATATTTTCTCGGCGAAAAATAATTTACATCACATTTTTGGAACATTAAATTTATTTTCTTTTTAAATTCTTGAACCCATCACAATACCACATCCCGTGTATCCTTAAAATACCAGTACCATGATTACATATCACGATCCATCAAATGTACGGTTACGGTATTTGCAATTCATAAAAATTTGGTAGGGTGTACATCCCTCCCGAAGGAATACCTCGCACTCTCCTTCATATAAACAATTTTGATTTGTGTAGAAATGTAACATAAAGCGCATTTAAAAACCAAGAAGCTACTTCTATCCACGACAATGATGCTAGCTCCTCGTGTCAAACAAAATAGGAGAAATCTCCAAAAGTAGATGTTTGTTAGGTAAAAAAAAATATTAGATTACAAGCGAGAACAAACTGATAAACTTCAAAACATTTTAACTTGATGTACTAGGAATGTCAAGAATAAAAATAATCGTTCAAATTTTAACAACGCAATTTTTCATAACGTCATACGCGACACCCCTAAACATACGTAGTTCTATGAAGTCGGGAATGTTGCCCATTCCTTTCGGGCTAAGGGTCCTTATAACGTGGTAAATAGCAAAAAGGGTACATGATTATTAACATCAAAAATTAGACGTAACCAAAAGTCATCAAATCCAAAATTCCATCCATCAAAACATCCAAAAGAGATTGAAGGTCGACATCTCAATTTTCGAAACAAAGTCAAAAATGGAAAAGGTAAAAGTCTAAGGCAATACCTATCACACTTATGCTTCCTCCTCTTTTTCTCCCGAAAACAACGTTAGGTAAATCCGTGTTGGATTATAAATAATCTAACTAAGTTTGAAGTATTACAATTTTTGAAATCAATATCTTAATGCACGACTAATTTGAACTTGAACAGGATGCGATCATAATTCAAATAATTCATTCATATCAAATACATAATCATATCTCGTGAAAATTTAGCAACTTCAAAACTTTTCGTTTCATAATTAAATATTTTGTCGCCTAAATATTATTATTATTTTTTAAGCTCTTGAACCCATCACAATACCATATCCAGCGTATCCCTAAAAAGCTGGTACCGTGATAGCATATCACAATCCGTCATATGTACGGTTACAACATATACAATTTCTAAAAATTGGGTAAGGTGTACATCCCTCTCGAAGGAAAACCTCGCCATCTCCATCATATCAACAATTTTGATTTGTGTAGAAATGTAACATAAAGCGCATTTCAAAACCAATAAGCTACTTCTCACCCGGACATTTAAGCTAGCTCCATGTGTCAAACAAAATATGAGAAATCTCCAAATGTAGATGTTTGATAGAAAAAAAAATTATTAGATTATAAGCGAGAACAAACTGATAAACTTCAATATATTTTAACTTGAAATACTAAGAATGTCAAGAATCAAATTAATTGTTCAATTTTTAACTACGAAATATTACTAAACCTCACCTGTAACACCCCTAAACATACGTAGTTCAATCAAGTCGGGGATGTTGCCCCTTCCTTTCGGACTAAGGGTCCCTATAACACAGTATAAAACAAAAAGGGTACATGATTATAAGCTTCTAAAATTAAAGTTACCCAAAATTCATCAAATAAAAAATTACATCCTTCAAAATATCCAAAAGAGATTGAAGGTCAACATCATAATTATCGAAACAAAGTCAACAAAAGAAAAGGGAAAAGACTAAGGCAAAACCTATCACTCTTATACTTCCTGCTCTTCTTCTCCTGGAAACATAGTAAGGTAAATCTATGAGAGATTATAAATAATCTCAATTGGTTTGTAGTATTACAATTTTTGAAATGAATATCATGATGCATGGGTTTTATGAACTTGAACGGATGCGGTCATTATTCAAATAATTCTTGCACATCAAATACATAATCATTTTTGGTGAAATTTACCAACTTCAAAACTAGACCTTGCATAATTAAATATTTTCTCGGCGAAAAATAATTTACATCACATTTTTGGAACATTAAATTTATTTTCTTTTTAAATTCTTGAACCCATCACAATACCACATCCCGTGTATCCTTAAAATACCAGTACCATGATTACATATCACGATCCATCAAATGTACGGTTACGGTATTTGCAATTCATAAAAATTTGGTAGGGTGTACATCCCTCCCGAAGGAATACCTCGCACTCTCCTTCATATAAACAATTTTGATTTGTGTAGAAATGTAACATAAAGCGCATTTAAAAACCAAGAAGCTACTTCTATCCCTGACAATGATGCTAGCTCCTCGTGTCAAACAAAATAGGAGAAATCTCCAAAAGTAGATGTTTGTTAGGTAAAAAAAAAATATTAGATTACAAGCGAGAACAAACTGATAAACTTCAAAACATTTTAACTTGATGTACTAGGAATGTCAAGAATAAAAATAATCGTTCAAATTTTAACAACGCAATTTTTCATAACGTCATCTGTGACACCCCTAAACATACGTAGTTCTATGAAGTCGGGAATGTTGCCCATTCCTTTCAGGCTAAGGGTCCTTATAACGTGGTAAATAGCAAAAAGGGTACATGATTATTAACATCAAAAATTAGACGTAACCAAAAGTCATCAAATCCAAAATTCCATCCATCAAAACATCCAAAAGAGATTGAAGGTCGACATCTCAATTTTCGAAACAAAGTCAAAAATGGAAAAGGTAAAAGTCTAAGGCAATACCTATCACACTTATGCTTCCTCCTCTTTTTCTCCTGAAAACAACGTTAGGTAAATCCGTGTTGGATTATAAATAATCTAACTAAGTTTGAAGTATTACAATTTTTGAAATCAATATCTTAATGCACGACTAATTTGAACTTGAACAGGATGCGATCATAATTCAAATAATTCATTCATATCAAATACATAATCATATACTGTGAAAATTTAGCAACTTCAAAACTTTTCGTTTCATAATTAAATATTTTGTCGCCTAAATATTATTATTATTTTTTTAAGCTCTTGAACCCATCACAATACCATATCCAGCGTATCCCTAAAAAACTGGTACCGTGATAGCATATCACAATCCGTCATATGTACGGTTACAACATATACAATTTCTAAAAATTGGGTAAGGTGTACATCCCTCCTGAAGGAAAACCTCGCCATCTCCATCATATCAACAATTTTGATTTGTGTAGAAATGTAACATAAAGCGCATTTCAAAACCAATAAGCTACTTCTCACCCAGACATTTAAGCTAGCTCCATGTGTCAAACAAAATATGAGAAATCTCCAAATGTAGATGTTTGATAGAAAAAAAAATTATTAGATTATAAGCGAGAACAAACTGATAAACTTCAATATATTTTAACTTGAAATACTAAGAATGTCAAGAATCAAATTAATTGTTCAATTTTTAACTACGAAATATTACTAAACCTCACCTGTAACACCCCTAAACATACGTAGTTCAATCAAGCTGGGGATGTTGCCCCTTCCTTTCGGACTAAGGGTCCCTATAACACAGTATAAAACAAAAAGGGTACATGATTATAAGCTTCTAAAATTAAAGTTACCCAAAATTCATCAAATAAAAAATTACATCCTTCAAAATATCCAAAAGAGATTGAAGGTCAACATCATAATTATCGAAACAAAGTCAACAAAAGAAAAGGGAAAAGACTAAGGCAAAACCTATCACTCTTATACTTCCTGCTCTTCTTCTCCTGGAAACATAGTAAGGTAAATCTATGAGAGATTATAAATAATCTCAATTGGTTTGTAGTATTACAATTTTTGAAATGAATATCATGATGCATGGGTTTTATGAACTTGAACGGATGCAGTCATTATTCAAATAATTCTTGCACATCAAATACATAATCATTTTTGGTGAAATTTACCAACTTCAAAACTAGACCTTGCATAATTAAATATTTTCTCGGCGAAAAATAATTTACATCACATTTTTGGAACATTAAATTTATTTTCTTTTTAAATTCTTGAACCCATCACAATACCACATCCCGTGTATCCTTAAAATACCAGTACCATGATTACATATCACGATCCATCAAATGTACGGTTACGGTATTTGCAATTCATAAAAATTTGGTAGGGTGTACATCCCTCCCGAAGGAATACCTCGCACTCTCCTTCATATAAACAATTTTGATTTGTGTAGAAATGTAACATAAAGCGCATTTAAAAACCAAGAAGCTACTTCTATCCCTGACAATGATGCTAGCTCCTCGTGTCAAACAAAATAGGAGAAATCTCCAAAAGTAGATGTTTGTTAGGTAAAAAAAAAATATTAGATTACAAGCGAGAACAAACTGATAAACTTCAAAACATTTTAACTTGATGTACTAGGAATGTCAAGAATAAAAATAATCGTTCAAATTTTAACAACGCAATTTTTCATAACGTCATCTGTGACACCCCTAAACATACGTAGTTCTATGAAGTCGGGAATGTTGCCCATTCCTTTCAGGCTAAGGGTCCTTATAACGTGGTAAATAGCAAAAAGGGTACATGATTATTAACATCAAAAATTAGACGTAACCAAAAGTCATCAAATCCAAAATTCCATCCATCAAAACATCCAAAAGAGATTGAAGGTCGACATCTCAATTTTCGAAACAAAGTCAAAAATGGAAAAGGTAAAAGTCTAAGGCAATACCTATCACACTTATGCTTCCTCCTCTTTTTCTCCTGAAAACAACGTTAGGTAAATCCGTGTTGGATTATAAATAATCTAACTAAGTTTGAAGTATTACAATTTTTGAAATCAATATCTTAATGCACGACTAATTTGAACTTGAACAGATGCGATCATAATTCAAATAATTCATTCATATCAAATACATAATCATATCTGGTGAAAATTTAGCAACTTCAAAACTTTTCGTTTCATAATTAAATATTTTGTCCCCTAAATATTATTATTATTTTTTAAGCTCTTGAACCCATCACAATACCATATCCAGCGTATCCCTAAAAAACTGGTACCGTGATAGCATATCACAATCCGTCATATGTACGGTTACAACATATACAATTTCTAAAAATTGGGTAAGGTGTACATCCCTCCTGAAGGAAAACCTCGCCATCTCCATCATATCAACAATTTTGATTTGTGTAGAAATGTAACATAAAGCGCATTTCAAAACCAATAAGCTACTTCTCACCCAGACATTTAAGCTAGCTCCATGTGTCAAACAAAATATGAGAAATCTCCAAATGTAGATGTTTGATAGAAAAAAAAATTATTAGATTATAAGCGAGAACAAACTGATAAACTTCAATATATTTTAACTTGAAATACTAAGAATGTCAAGAATCAAATTAATTGTTCAATTTTTAACTACGAAATATTACTAAACCTCACCTGTAACACCCCTAAACATACGTAGTTCAATCAAGTCGGGGATGTTGCCCCTTCCTTTCGGACTAAGGGTCCCTATAACACAGTATAAAACAAAAAGGGTACATGATTATAAGCTTCTAAAATTAAAGTTACCCAAAATTCATCAAATAAAAAATTACATCCTTCAAAATATCCAAAAGAGATTGAAGGTCAACATCATAATTATCGAAACAAAGTCAACAAAAGAAAAGGGAAAAGACTAAGGCAAAACCTATCACTCTTATACTTCCCGCTCTTCTTCTCCTGGAAACATAGTAAGGTAAATCTATGAGAGATTATAAATAATCTCAATTGGTTTGTAGTATTACAATTTTTGAAATGAATATCATGATGCATGGGTTTTATGAACTTGAACGGATGCAGTCATTATTCAAATAATTCTTGCACATCAAATACATAATCATTTTTGGTGAAATTTACCAACTTCAAAACTAGACCTTGCATAATTAAATATTTTCTCGGCGAAAAATAATTTACATCACATTTTTGGAACATTAAATTTATTTTCTTTTTAAATTCTTGAACCCATCACAATACCACATCCCGTGTATCCTTAAAATACCAGTACCATGATTACATATCACGATCCATCAAATGTACGGTTACGGTATTTGCAATTCATAAAAATTTGGTAGGGTGTACATCCCTCCCGAAGGAATACCTCGCACTCTCCTTCATATAAACAATTTTGATTTGTGTAGAAATGTAACATAAAGCGCATTTAAAAACCAAGAAGCTACTTCTATCCCTGACAATGATGCTAGCTCCTCGTGTCAAACAAAATAGGAGAAATCTCCAAAAGTAGATGTTTGTTAGGTAAAAAAAAATATTAGATTACAAGCGAGAACAAACTGATAAACTTCAAAACATTTTAACTTGATGTACTAGGAATGTCAAGAATAAAAATAATCGTTCAAATTTTAACAACGCAATTTTTCATAACGTCATCTGTGACACCCCTAAACATACGTAGTTCTATGAAGTCGGGAATGTTGCCCATTCCTTTCAGGCTAAGGGTCCTTATAACGTGGTAAATAGCAAAAAGGGTACATGATTATTAACATCAAAAATTAGACGTAACCAAAAGTCATCAAATCCAAAATTCCATCCATCAAAACATCCAAAAGAGATTGAAGGTCGACATCTCAATTTTCGAAACAAAGTCAAAAATGGAAAAGGTAAAAGTCTAAGGCAATACCTATCACACTTATGCTTCCTCCTCTTTTTCTCCCGAAAACAACGTTAGGTAAATCCGTGTTGGATTATAAATAATCTAACTAAGTTTGAAGTATTACAATTTTTGAAATCAATATCTTAATGCACGACTAATTTGAACTTGAACAGATGCAATCATAATTCAAATAATTCATTCATATCAAATACATAATCATATCTCGTGAAAATTTAGCAACTTCAAAACTTTTCGTTTCATAATTAAATATTTTGTCGCCTAAATATTATTATTATTTTTTAAGCTCTTGAACCCATCACAATACCATATCCAGCGTATCCCTAAAAAACTGGTACCGTGATAGCATATCACAATCCGTCATATGTACGGTTACAACATATACAATTTCTAAAAATTGGGTAAGGTGTACATCCCTCCTGAAGGAAAACCTCGCCATCTCCATCATATCAACAATTTTGATTTGTGTAGAAATGTAACATAAAGCGCATTTCAAAACCAATAAGCTACTTCTCACCCAGACATTTAAGCTAGCTCCATGTGTCAAACAAAATATGAGAAATCTCCAAATGTAGATGTTTGATAGAAAAAAAATTATTAGATTATAAGCGAGAACAAACTGATAAACTTCAATATATTTTAACTTGAAATACTAAGAATGTCAAGAATCAAATTAATTGTTCAATTTTTAACTACGAAATATTACTAAACCTCACCTGTAACACCCCTAAACATACGTAGTTCAATCAAGCTGGGGATGTTGCCCCTTCCTTTCGGACTAAGGGTCCCTATAACACAGTATAAAACAAAAAGGGTACATGATTATAAGCTTCTAAAATTAAAGTTACCCAAAATTCATCAAATAAAAAATTACATCCTTCAAAATATCCAAAAGAGATTGAAGGTCAACATCATAATTATCGAAACAAAGTCAACAAAAGAAAAGGGAAAAGACTAAGGCAAAACCTATCACTCTTATACTTCCCGCTCTTCTTCTCCCGGAAACATAGTAAGGTAAATCTATGAGAGATTATAAATAATCTCCATTGGTTTGTAGTATTACAATTTTTGAAATGAATATCATGATGCATGGGTTTTATGAACTTGAACGGATGCAGTCATTATTCAAATAATTCTTGCACATCAAATACATAATCATTTTTGGTGAAATTTACCAACTTCAAAACTAGACCTTGCATAATTAAATATTTTCTCGGCGAAAAATAATTTACATCACATTTTTGGAACATTAAATTTATTTTCTTTTTAAATTCTTGAACCCATCACAATACCACATCCCGTGTATCCTTAAAATACCAGTACCATGATTACATATCACGATCCATCAAATGTACGGTTACGGTATTTGCAATTCATAAAAATTTGGTAGGGTGTACATCCCTCCCGAAGGAATACCTCGCACTCTCCTTCATATAAACAATTTTGATTTGTGTAGAAATGTAACATAAAGCGCATTTAAAAACCAAGAAGCTACTTCTATCCCTGACAATGATGCTAGCTCCTCGTGTCAAACAAAATAGGAGAAATCTCCAAAAGTAGATGTTTGTTAGGTAAAAAAAAATATTAGATTACAAGCGAGAACAAACCGATAAACTTCAAAACATTTTAACTTGATGTACTAGGAATGTCAAGAATAAAAATAATCGTTCAAATTTTAACAACGCAATTTTTCATAACGTCATCTGTGACACCCCTAAACATACGTAGTTCTATGAAGTCGGGAATGTTGCCCATTCCTTTCAGGCTAAGGGTCCTTATAACGTGGTAAATAGCAAAAAGGGTACATGATTATTAACATCAAAAATTAGACGTAACCAAAAGTCATCAAATCCAAAATTCCATCCATCAAAACATCCAAAAGAGATTGAAGGTCGACATCTCAATTTTCGAAACAAAGTCAAAAATGGAAAAGGTAAAAGTCTAAGGCAATACCTATCACACTTATGCTTCCTCCTCTTTTTCTCCCGAAAACAACGTTAGGTAAATCCGTGTTGGATTATAAATAATCTAACTAAGTTTGAAGTATTACAATTTTTGAAATCAATATCTTAATGCACGACTAATTTGAACTTGAACAGATGCAATCATAATTCAAATAATTCATTCATATCAAATACATAATCATATCTCGTGAAAATTTAGCAACTTCAAAACTTTTCGTTTCATAATTAAATATTTTGTCGCCTAAATATTATTATTATTTTTTAAGCTCTTGAACCCATCACAATACCATATCCAGCGTATCCCTAAAAAACTGGTACCGTGATAGCATATCACAATCCGTCATATGTACGGTTACAACATATACAATTTCTAAAAATTGGGTAAGGTGTACATCCCTCCCGAAGGAAAACCTCGCCATCTCCATCATATCAACAATTTTGATTTGTGTAGAAATGTAACATAAAGCGCATTTCAAAACCAATAAGCTACTTCTCACCCGGACATTTAAGCTAGCTCCATGTGTCAAACAAAATATGAGAAATCTCCAAATGTAGATGTTTGATAGAAAAAAAATTATTAGATTATAAGCGAGAACAAACTGATAAACTTCAATATATTTTAACTTGAAATACTAAGAATGTCAAGAATCAAATTAATTGTTCAATTTTTAACTACGAAATATTACTAAACCTCACCCGTAACACCCCTAAACATACGTAGTTCAATCAAGTCGGGGATGTTGCCCCTTCCTTTCGGACTAAGGGTCCCTATAACACAGTATAAAACAAAAAGGGTACATGATTATAAGCTTCTAAAATTAAAGTTACCCAAAATTCATCAAATAAAAAATTACATCCTTCAAAATATCCAAAAGAGATTGAAGGTCAACATCATAATTATCGAAACAAAGTCAACAAAAGAAAAGGGAAAAGACTAAGGCAAAACCTATCACTCTTATACTTCCCGCTCTTCTTCTCCTGGAAACATAGTAAGGTAAATCTATGAGAGATTATAAATAATCTCAATTGGTTTGTAGTATTACAATTTTTGAAATGAATATCATGATGCATGGGTTTTATGAACTTGAACGGATGCAGTCATTATTCAAATAATTCTTGCACATCAAATACATAATCATTTTTGGTGAAATTTACCAACTTCAAAACTAGACCTTGCATAATTAAATATTTTCTCGGCGAAAAATAATTTACATCACATTTTTGGAACATTAAATTTATTTTCTTTTTAAATTCTTGAACCCATCACAATACCACATCCCGTGTATCCTTAAAATACCAGTACCATGATTACATATCACGATCCATCAAATGTACGGTTACGGTATTTGCAATTCATAAAAATTTGGTAGGGTGTACATCCCTCCCGAAGGAATACCTCGCACTCTCCTTCATATAAACAATTTTGATTTGTGTAGAAATGTAACATAAAGCGCATTTAAAAACCAAGAAGCTACTTCTATCCCTGACAATGATGCTAGCTCCTCGTGTCAAACAAAATAGGAGAAATCTCCAAAAGTAGATGTTTGTTAGGTAAAAAAAAATATTAGATTACAAGCGAGAACAAACTGATAAACTTCAAAACATTTTAACTTGATGTACTAGGAATGTCAAGAATAAAAATAATCGTTCAAATTTTAACAACGCAATTTTTCATAACGTCATCTCGTGACACCCCTAAACATACGTAGTTCTATGAAGTCGGGAATGTTGCCCATTCCTTTCAGGCTAAGGGTCCTTATAACGTGGTAAATAGCAAAAAGGGTACATGATTATTAACATCAAAAATTAGACGTAACCAAAAGTCATCAAATCCAAAATTCCATCCATCAAAACATCCAAAAGAGATTGAAGGTCGACATCTCAATTTTCGAAACAAAGTCAAAAATGGAAAAGGTAAAAGTCTAAGGCAATACCTATCACACTTATGCTTCCTCCTCTTTTTCTCCCGAAAACAACGTTAGGTAAATCCGTGTTGGATTATAAATAATCTAACTAAGTTTGAAGTATTACAATTTTTGAAATCAATATCTTAATGCACGACTAATTTGAACTTGAACAGATGCAATCATAATTCAAATAATTCATTCATATCAAATACATAATCATATCTCGTGAAAATTTAGCAACTTCAAAACTTTTCGTTTCATAATTAAATATTTTGTCGCCTAAATATTATTATTATTTTTTAAGCTCTTGAACCCATCACAATACCATATCCAGCGTATCCCTAAAAAACTGGTACCGTGATAGCATATCACAATCCGTCATATGTACGGTTACAACATATACAATTTCTAAAAATTGGGTAAGGTGTACATCCCTCCTGAAGGAAAACCTCGCCATCTCCATCATATCAACAATTTTGATTTGTGTAGAAATGTAACATAAAGCGCATTTCAAAACCAATAAGCTACTTCTCACCCAGACATTTAAGCTAGCTCCATGTGTCAAACAAAATATGAGAAATCTCCAAATGTAGATGTTTGATAGAAAAAAATTATTAGATTATAAGCGAGAACAAACTGATAAACTTCAATATATTTTAACTTGAAATACTAAGAATGTCAAGAATCAAATTAATTGTTCAATTTTTAACTACGAAATATTACTAAACCTCACCTGTAACACCCCTAAACATACGTAGTTCAATCAAGTCGGGGATGTTGCCCCTTCCTTTCGGACTAAGGGTCCCTATAACACAGTATAAAACAAAAAGGGTACATGATTATAAGCTTCTAAAATTAAAGTTACCCAAAATTCATCAAATAAAAAATTACATCCTTCAAAATATCCAAAAGAGATTGAAGGTCAACATCATAATTATCGAAACAAAGTCAACAAAAGAAAAGGGAAAAGACTAAGGCAAAACCTATCACTCTTATACTTCCCGCTCTTCTTCTCCCGGAAACATAGTAAGGTAAATCTATGAGAGATTATAAATAATCTCAATTGGTTTGTAGTATTACAATTTTTGAAATGAATATCATGATGCATGGGTTTTATGAACTTGAACGGATGCAGTCATTATTCAAATAATTCTTGCACATCAAATACATAATCATTTTTGGTGAAATTTACCAACTTCAAAACTAGACCTTGCATAATTAAATATTTTCTCGGCGAAAAATAATTTACATCACATTTTTGGAACATTAAATTTATTTTCTTTTTAAATTCTTGAACCCATCACAATACCACATCCCGTGTATCCTTAAAATACCAGTACCATGATTACATATCACGATCCATCAAATGTACGGTTACGGTATTTGCAATTCATAAAAATTTGGTAGGGTGTACATCCCTCCCGAAGGAATACCTCGCACTCTCCTTCATATAAACAATTTTGATTTGTGTAGAAATGTAACATAAAGCGCATTTAAAAACCAAGAAGCTACTTCTATCCCTGACAATGATGCTAGCTCCTCGTGTCAAACAAAATAGGAGAAATCTCCAAAAGTAGATGTTTGTTAGGTAAAAAAAAATATTAGATTACAAGCGAGAACAAACCGATAAACTTCAAAACATTTTAACTTGATGTACTAGGAATGTCAAGAATAAAAATAATCGTTCAAATTTTAACAACGCAATTTTTCATAACGTCATCTCGTGACACCCCTAAACATACGTAGTTCTATGAAGTCGGGAATGTTGCCCATTCCTTTCGAGCTAAGGGTCCTTATAACGTGGTAAATAGCAAAAAGGGTACATGATTATTAACATCAAAAATTAGACGTAACCAAAAGTCATCAAATCCAAAATTCCATCCATCAAAACATCCAAAAGAGATTGAAGGTCGACATCTCAATTTTCGAAACAAAGTCAAAAATGGAAAAGGTAAAAGTCTAAGGCAATACCTATCACACTTATGCTTCCTCCTCTTTTTCTCCCGAAAACAACGTTAGGTAAATCCGTGTTGGATTATAAATAATCTAACTAAGTTTGAAGTATTACAATTTTTGAAATCAATATCTTAATGCACGACTAATTTGAACTTGAACAGATGCGATCATAATTCAAATAATTCATTCATATCAAATACATAATCATATCTCGTGAAAATTTAGCAACTTCAAAACTTTTCGTTTCATAATTAAATATTTTGTCGCCTAAATATTATTATTATTTTTTAAGCTCTTGAACCCATCACAATACCATATCCAGCGTATCCCTAAAAAACTGGTACCGTGATAGCATATCACAATCCGTCATATGTACGGTTACAACATATACAATTTCTAAAAATTGGGTAAGGTGTACATCCCTCCTGAAGGAAAACCTCGCCATCTCCATCATATCAACAATTTTGATTTGTGTAGAAATGTAACATAAAGCGCATTTCAAAACCAATAAGCTACTTCTCACCCAGACATTTAAGCTAGCTCCATGTGTCAAACAAAATATGAGAAATCTCCAAATGTAGATGTTTGATAGAAAAAAATTATTAGATTATAAGCGAGAACAAACTGATAAACTTCAATATATTTTAACTTGAAATACTAAGAATGTCAAGAATCAAATTAATTGTTCAATTTTTAACTACGAAATATTACTAAACCTCACCTGTAACACCCCTAAACATACGTAGTTCAATCAAGTCGGGGATGTTGCCCCTTCCTTTCGGACTAAGGGTCCCTATAACACAGTATAAAACAAAAAGGGTACATGATTATAAGCTTCTAAAATTAAAGTTACCCAAAATTCATCAAATAAAAAATTACATCCTTCAAAATATCCAAAAGAGATTGAAGGTCAACATCATAATTATCGAAACAAAGTCAACAAAAGAAAAGGGAAAAGACTAAGGCAAAACCTATCACTCTTATACTTCCCGCTCTTCTTCTCCCGGAAACATAGTAAGGTAAATCTATGAGAGATTATAAATAATCTCAATTGGTTTGTAGTATTACAATTTTTGAAATGAATATCATGATGCATGGGTTTTATGAACTTGAACGGATGCAGTCATTATTCAAATAATTCTTGCACATCAAATACATAATCATTTTTGGTGAAATTTACCAACTTCAAAACTAGACCTTGCATAATTAAATATTTTCTCGGCGAAAAATAATTTACATCACATTTTTGGAACATTAAATTTATTTTCTTTTTAAATTCTTGAACCCATCACAATACCACATCCCGTGTATCCTTAAAATACCAGTACCATGATTACATATCACGATCCATCAAATGTACGGTTACGGTATTTGCAATTCATAAAAATTTGGTAGGGTGTACATCCCTCCCGAAGGAATACCTCGCACTCTCCTTCATATAAACAATTTTGATTTGTGTAGAAATGTAACATAAAGCGCATTTAAAAACCAAGAAGCTACTTCTATCCCTGACAATGATGCTAGCTCCTCGTGTCAAACAAAATAGGAGAAATCTCCAAAAGTAGATGTTTGTTAGGTAAAAAAAAATATTAGATTACAAGCGAGAACAAACCGATAAACTTCAAAACATTTTAACTTGATGTACTAGGAATGTCAAGAATAAAAATAATCGTTCAAATTTTAACAACGCAATTTTTCATAACGTCATCCGTGACACCCCTAAACATACGTAGTTCTATGAAGTCGGGAATGTTGCCCATTCCTTTCGTGCTAAGGGTCCTTATAACGTGGTAAATAGCAAAAAGGGTACATGATTATTAACATCAAAAATTAGACGTAACCAAAAGTCATCAAATCCAAAATTCCATCCATCAAAACATCCAAAAGAGATTGAAGGTCGACATCTCAATTTTCGAAACAAAGTCAAAAATGGAAAAGGTAAAAGTCTAAGGCAATACCTATCACACTTATGCTTCCTCCTCTTTTTCTCCCGAAAACAACGTTAGGTAAATCCGTGTTGGATTATAAATAATCTAACTAAGTTTGAAGTATTACAATTTTTGAAATCAATATCTTAATGCACGACTAATTTGAACTTGAACAGATGCAATCATAATTCAAATAATTCATTCATATCAAATACATAATCATATCTCGTGAAAATTTAGCAACTTCAAAACTTTTCGTTTCATAATTAAATATTTTGTCGCCTAAATATTATTATTATTTTTTAAGCTCTTGAACCCATCACAATACCATATCCAGCGTATCCCTAAAAAACTGGTACCGTGATAGCATATCACAATCCGTCATATGTACGGTTACAACATATACAATTTCTAAAAATTGGGTAAGGTGTACATCCCTCCTGAAGGAAAACCTCGCCATCTCCATCATATCAACAATTTTGATTTGTGTAGAAATGTAACATAAAGCGCATTTCAAAACCAATAAGCTACTTCTCACCCAGACATTTAAGCTAGCTCCATGTGTCAAACAAAATATGAGAAATCTCCAAATGTAGATGTTTGATAGAAAAAAAATTATTAGATTATAAGCGAGAACAAACTGATAAACTTCAATATATTTTAACTTGAAATACTAAGAATGTCAAGAATCAAATTAATTGTTCAATTTTTAACTACGAAATATTACTAAACCTCACCTGTAACACCCCTAAACATACGTAGTTCAATCAAGTCGGGGATGTTGCCCCTTCCTTTCGGACTAAGGGTCCCTATAACACAGTATAAAACAAAAAGGGTACATGATTATAAGCTTCTAAAATTAAAGTTACCCAAAATTCATCAAATAAAAAATTACATCCTTCAAAATATCCAAAAGAGATTGAAGGTCAACATCATAATTATCGAAACAAAGTCAACAAAAGAAAAGGGAAAAGACTAAGGCAAAACCTATCACTCTTATACTTCCTGCTCTTCTTCTCCTGGAAACATAGTAAGGTAAATCTATGAGAGATTATAAATAATCTCCATTGGTTTGTAGTATTACAATTTTTGAAATGAATATCATGATGCATGGGTTTTATGAACTTGAACGGATGCAGTCATTATTCAAATAATTCTTGCACATCAAATACATAATCATTTTTGGTGAAATTTACCAACTTCAAAACTAGACCTTGCATAATTAAATATTTTCTCGGCGAAAAATAATTTACATCACATTTTTGGAACATTAAATTTATTTTCTTTTTAAATTCTTGAACCCATCACAATACCACATCCCGTGTATCCTTAAAATACCAGTACCATGATTACATATCACGATCCATCAAATGTACGGTTACGGTATTTGCAATTCATAAAAATTTGGTAGGGTGTACATCCCTCCCGAAGGAATACCTCGCACTCTCCTTCATATAAACAATTTTGATTTGTGTAGAAATGTAACATAAAGCGCATTTAAAAACCAAGAAGCTACTTCTATCCCTGACAATGATGCTAGCTCCTCGTGTCAAACAAAATAGGAGAAATCTCCAAAAGTAGATGTTTGTTAGGTAAAAAAAAATATTAGATTACAAGCGAGAACAAACCGATAAACTTCAAAACATTTTAACTTGATGTACTAGGAATGTCAAGAATAAAAATAATCGTTCAAATTTTAACAACGCAATTTTTCATAACGTCATCTGTGACACCCCTAAACATACGTAGTTCTATGAAGTCGGGAATGTTGCCCATTCCTTTCAGGCTAAGGGTCCTTATAACGTGGTAAATAGCAAAAAGGGTACATGATTATTAACATCAAAAATTAGACGTAACCAAAAGTCATCAAATCCAAAATTCCATCCATCAAAACATCCAAAAGAGATTGAAGGTCGACATCTCAATTTTCGAAACAAAGTCAAAAATGGAAAAGGTAAAAGTCTAAGGCAATACCTATCACACTTATGCTTCCTCCCCTTTTTCTCCTGAAAACAACGTTAGGTAAATCCGTGTTGGATTATAAATAATCTAACTAAGTTTGAAGTATTACAATTTTTGAAATCAATATCTTAATGCACGACTAATTTGAACTTGAACAGATGCGATCATAATTCAAATAATTCATTCATATCAAATACATAATCATATCTCGTGAAAATTTAGCAACTTCAAAACTTTTCGTTTCATAATTAAATATTTTGTCGCCTAAATATTATTATTATTTTTTAAGCTCTTGAACCCATCACAATACCATATCCAGCGTATCCCTAAAAAACTGGTACCGTGATAGCATATCACAATCCGTCATATGTACGGTTACAACATATACAATTTCTAAAAATTGGGTAAGGTGTACATCCCTCCCGAAGGAAAACCTCGCCATCTCCATCATATCAACAATTTTGATTTGTGTAGAAATGTAACATAAAGCGCATTTCAAAACCAATAAGCTACTTCTCACCCGGACATTTAAGCTAGCTCCATGTGTCAAACAAAATATGAGAAATCTCCAAATGTAGATGTTTGATAGAAAAAAAAATTATTAGATTATAAGCGAGAACAAACTGATAAACTTCAATATATTTTAACTTGAAATACTAAGAATGTCAAGAATCAAATTAATTGTTCAATTTTTAACTACGAAATATTACTAAACCTCACCCGTAACACCCCTAAACATACGTAGTTCAATCAAGTCGGGGATGTTGCCCCTTCCTTTCGGACTAAGGGTCCCTATAACACAGTATAAAACAAAAAGGGTACATGATTATAAGCTTCTAAAATTAAAGTTACCCAAAATTCATCAAATAAAAAATTACATCCTTCAAAATATCCAAAAGAGATTGAAGGTCAACATCATAATTATCGAAACAAAGTCAACAAAAGAAAAGGGAAAAGACTAAGGCAAAACCTATCACTCTTATACTTCCTGCTCTTCTTCTCCTGGAAACATAGTAAGGTAAATCTATGAGAGATTATAAATAATCTCCATTGGTTTGTAGTATTACAATTTTTGAAATGAATATCATGATGCATGGGTTTTATGAACTTGAACGGATGCAGTCATTATTCAAATAATTCTTGCACATCAAATACATAATCATTTTTGGTGAAATTTACCAACTTCAAAACTAGACCTTGCATAATTAAATATTTTCTCGGCGAAAAATAATTTACATCACATTTTTGGAACATTAAATTTATTTTCTTTTTAAATTCTTGAAC
Organism: Voacanga thouarsii; assembly: GCA_026120185.1. Lineage (NCBI taxonomy): Eukaryota > Viridiplantae > Streptophyta > Magnoliopsida > Gentianales > Apocynaceae > Voacanga > Voacanga thouarsii. The sequence goes on along the minus strand of JANUWF010002920.1, from coordinate 18,810 downwards.
CCATCACAATACCACATCCCGTGTATCCTTAAAATACCAGTACCATGATTACATATCACGATCCATCAAATGTACGGTTACGGTATTTGCAATTCATAAAAATTTGGTAGGGTGTACATCCCTCCCGAAGGAATACCTCGCACTCTCCTTCATATAAACAATTTTGATTTGTGTAGAAATGTAACATAAAGCGCATTTAAAAACCAAGAAGCTACTTCTATCCCTGACAATGATGCTAGCTCCTCGTGTCAAACAAAATAGGAGAAATCTCCAAAAGTAGATGTTTGTTAGGTAAAAAAAAATATTAGATTACAAGCGAGAACAAACCGATAAACTTCAAAACATTTTAACTTGATGTACTAGGAATGTCAAGAATAAAAATAATCGTTCAAATTTTAACAACGCAATTTTTCATAACGTCATCTGTGACACCCCTAAACATACGTAGTTCTATGAAGTCGGGAATGTTGCCCATTCCTTTCAGTGCTAAGGGTCCTTATAACGTGGTAAATAGCAAAAAGGGTACATGATTATTAACATCAAAAATTAGACGTAACCAAAAGTCATCAAATCCAAAATTCCATCCATCAAAACATCCAAAAGAGATTGAAGGTCGACATCTCAATTTTCGAAACAAAGTCAAAAATGGAAAAGGTAAAAGTCTAAGGCAATACCTATCACACTTATGCTTCCTCCCCTTTTTCTCCTGAAAACAACGTTAGGTAAATCCGTGTTGGATTATAAATAATCTAACTAAGTTTGAAGTATTACAATTTTTGAAATCAATATCTTAATGCACGACTAATTTGAACTTGAACAAGATGCGATCATAATTCAAATAATTCATTCATATCAAATACATAATCATATCTCGTGAAAATTTAGCAACTTCAAAACTTTTCGTTTCATAATTAAATATTTTGTCGCCTAAATATTATTATTATTTTTTAAGCTCTTGAACCCATCACAATACCATATCCAGCGTATCCCTAAAAAACTGGTACCGTGATAGCATATCACAATCCGTCATATGTACGGTTACAACATATACAATTTCTAAAAATTGGGTAAGGTGTACATCCCTCCCGAAGGAAAACCTCGCCATCTCCATCATATCAACAATTTTGATTTGTGTAGAAATGTAACATAAAGCGCATTTCAAAACCAATAAGCTACTTCTCACCCGGACATTTAAGCTAGCTCCATGTGTCAAACAAAATATGAGAAATCTCCAAATGTAGATGTTTGATAGAAAAAAAATTATTAGATTATAAGCGAGAACAAACTGATAAACTTCAATATATTTTAACTTGAAATACTAAGAATGTCAAGAATCAAATTAATTGTTCAATTTTTAACTACGAAATATTACTAAACCTCACCTGTAACACCCCTAAACATACGTAGTTCAATCAAGTCGGGGATGTTGCCCCTTCCTTTCGGACTAAGGGTCCCTATAACACAGTATAAAACAAAAAGGGTACATGATTATAAGCTTCTAAAATTAAAGTTACCCAAAATTCATCAAATAAAAAATTACATCCTTCAAAATATCCAAAAGAGATTGAAGGTCAACATCATAATTATCGAAACAAAGTCAACAAAAGAAAAGGGAAAAGACTAAGGCAAAACCTATCACTCTTATACTTCCCGCTCTTCTTCTCCCGGAAACATAGTAAGGTAAATCTATGAGAGATTATAAATAATCTCCATTGGTTTGTAGTATTACAATTTTTGAAATGAATATCATGATGCATGGGTTTTATGAACTTGAACGGATGCAGTCATTATTCAAATAATTCTTGCACATCAAATACATAATCATTTTTGGTGAAATTTACCAACTTCAAAACTAGACCTTGCATAATTAAATATTTTCTCGGCGAAAAATAATTTACATCACATTTTTGGAACATTAAATTTATTTTCTTTTTAAATTCTTGAACCCATCACAATACCACATCCCGTGTATCCTTAAAATACCAGTACCATGATTACATATCACGATCCATCAAATGTACGGTTACGGTATTTGCAATTCATAAAAATTTGGTAGGGTGTACATCCCTCCCGAAGGAATACCTCGCACTCTCCTTCATATAAACAATTTTGATTTGTGTAGAAATGTAACATAAAGCGCATTTAAAAACCAAGAAGCTACTTCTATCCCTGACAATGATGCTAGCTCCTCGTGTCAAACAAAATAGGAGAAATCTCCAAAAGTAGATGTTTGTTAGGTAAAAAAAATATTAGATTACAAGCGAGAACAAACCGATAAACTTCAAAACATTTTAACTTGATGTACTAGGAATGTCAAGAATAAAAATAATCGTTCAAATTTTAACAACGCAATTTTTCATAACGTCATCTCGTGACACCCCTAAACATACGTAGTTCTATGAAGTCGGGAATGTTGCCCATTCCTTTCGAGCTAAGGGTCCTTATAACGTGGTAAATAGCAAAAAGGGTACATGATTATTAACATCAAAAATTAGACGTAACCAAAAGTCATCAAATCCAAAATTCCATCCATCAAAACATCCAAAAGAGATTGAAGGTCGACATCTCAATTTTCGAAACAAAGTCAAAAATGGAAAAGGTAAAAGTCTAAGGCAATACCTATCACACTTATGCTTCCTCCCCTTTTTCTCCTGAAAACAACGTTAGGTAAATCCGTGTTGGATTATAAATAATCTAACTAAGTTTGAAGTATTACAATTTTTGAAATCAATATCTTAATGCACGACTAATTTGAACTTGAACAGATGCAATCATAATTCAAATAATTCATTCATATCAAATACATAATCATATCTCGTGAAAATTTAGCAACTTCAAAACTTTTCGTTTCATAATTAAATATTTTGTCGCCTAAATATTATTATTATTTTTTAAGCTCTTGAACCCATCACAATACCATATCCAGCGTATCCCTAAAAAACCGGTACCGTGATAGCATATCACAATCCGTCATATGTACGGTTACAACATATACAATTTCTAAAAATTGGGTAAGGTGTACATCCCTCCCGAAGGAAAACCTCGCCATCTCCATCATATCAACAATTTTGATTTGTGTAGAAATGTAACATAAAGCGCATTTCAAAACCAATAAGCTACTTCTCACCCGGACATTTAAGCTAGCTCCATGTGTCAAACAAAATATGAGAAATCTCCAAATGTAGATGTTTGATAGAAAAAAAATTATTAGATTATAAGCGAGAACAAACTGATAAACTTCAATATATTTTAACTTGAAATACTAAGAATGTCAAGAATCAAATTAATTGTTCAATTTTTAACTACGAAATATTACTAAACCTCACCCGTAACACCCCTAAACATACGTAGTTCAATCAAGTCGGGATGTTGCCCCTTCCTTTCGGACTAAGGGTCCCTATAACACAAGATAAAACAAAAAGGGTACATGATTATAAGCTTCTAAAATTAAAGTTACCCAAAATTCATCAAATAAAAAATTACATCCTTCAAAATATCCAAAAGAGATTGAAGGTCAACATCATAATTATCGAAACAAAGTCAACAAAAGAAAAGGGAAAAGACTAAGGCAAAACCTATCACTCTTATACTTCCCGCTCTTCTTCTCCCGGAAACATAGTAAGGTAAATCTATGAGAGATTATAAATAATCTCCATTGGTTTGTAGTATTACAATTTTTGAAATGAATATCATGATGCATGGGTTTTATGAACTTGAACGGATGCAGTCATTATTCAAATAATTCTTGCACATCAAATACATAATCATTTTTGGTGAAATTTACCAACTTCAAAACTAGACCTTGCATAATTAAATATTTTCTCGGCGAAAAATAATTTACATCACATTTTTGGAACATTAAATTTATTTTCTTTTTAAATTCTTGAACCCATCACAATACCACATCCCGTGTATCCTTAAAATACCAGTACCATGATTACATATCACGATCCATCAAATGTACGGTTACGGTATTTGCAATTCATAAAAATTTGGTAGGGTGTACATCCCTCCCGAAGGAATACCTCGCACTCTCCTTCATATAAACAATTTTGATTTGTGTAGAAATGTAACATAAAGCGCATTTAAAAACCAAGAAGCTACTTCTATCCCTGACAATGATGCTAGCTCCTCGTGTCAAACAAAATAGGAGAAATCTCCAAAAGTAGATGTTTGTTAGGTAAAAAAAAATATTAGATTACAAGCGAGAACAAACCGATAAACTTCAAAACATTTTAACTTGATGTACTAGGAATGTCAAGAATAAAAATAATCGTTCAAATTTTAACAACGCAATTTTTCATAACGTCATCTCGTGACACCCCTAAACATACGTAGTTCTATGAAGTCGGGAATGTTGCCCATTCCTTTCGAGCTAAGGGTCCTTATAACGTGGTAAATAGCAAAAAGGGTACATGATTATTAACATCAAAAATTAGACGTAACCAAAAGTCATCAAATCCAAAATTCCATCCATCAAAACATCCAAAAGAGATTGAAGGTCGACATCTCAATTTTCGAAACAAAGTCAAAAATGGAAAAGGTAAAAGTCTAAGGCAATACCTATCACACTTATGCTTCCTCCCCTTTTTCTCCTGAAAACAACGTTAGGTAAATCCGTGTTGGATTATAAATAATCTAACTAAGTTTGAAGTATTACAATTTTTGAAATCAATATCTTAATGCACGACTAATTTGAACTTGAACAGATGCGATCATAATTCAAATAATTCATTCATATCAAATACATAATCATATCTCGTGAAAATTTAGCAACTTCAAAACTTTTCGTTTCATAATTAAATATTTTGTCGCCTAAATATTATTATTATTTTTTAAGCTCTTGAACCCATCACAATACCATATCCAGCAGTATCCCTAAAAAACCGGTACCGTGATAGCATATCACAATCCGTCATATGTACGGTTACAACATATACAATTTCTAAAAATTGGGTAAGGTGTACATCCCTCCCGAAGGAAAACCTCGCCATCTCCATCATATCAACAATTTTGATTTGTGTAGAAATGTAACATAAAGCGCATTTCAAAACCAATAAGCTACTTCTCACCCGGACATTTAAGCTAGCTCCATGTGTCAAACAAAATATGAGAAATCTCCAAATGTAGATGTTTGATAGAAAAAAAATTATTAGATTATAAGCGAGAACAAACCGATAAACTTCAATATATTTTAACTTGAAATACTAAGAATGTCAAGAATCAAATTAATTGTTCAATTTTTAACTACGAAATATTACTAAACCTCACCTGTAACACCCCTAAACATACGTAGTTCAATCAAGTCGGGATGTTGCCCCTTCCTTTCGGACTAAGGGTCCCTATAACACAGTATAAAACAAAAAGGGTACATGATTATAAGCTTCTAAAATTAAAGTTACCCAAAATTCATCAAATAAAAAATTACATCCTTCAAAATATCCAAAAGAGATTGAAGGTCAACATCATAATTATCGAAACAAAGTCAACAAAAGAAAAGGGAAAAGACTAAGGCAAAACCTATCACTCTTATACTTCCTGCTCTTCTTCTCCTGGAAACATAGTAAGGTAAATCTATGAGAGATTATAAATAATCTCCATTGGTTTGTAGTATTACAATTTTTGAAATGAATATCATGATGCATGGGTTTTATGAACTTGAACGGATGCAGTCATTATTCAAATAATTCTTGCACATCAAATACATAATCATTTTTGGTGAAATTTACCAACTTCAAAACTAGACCTTGCATAATTAAATATTTTCTCGGCGAAAAATAATTTACATCACATTTTTGGAACATTAAATTTATTTTCTTTTTAAATTCTTGAACCCATCACAATACCACATCCCGTGTATCCTTAAAATACCAGTACCATGATTACATATCACGATCCATCAAATGTACGGTTACGGTATTTGCAATTCATAAAAATTTGGTAGGGTGTACATCCCTCCCGAAGGAATACCTCGCACTCTCCTTCATATAAACAATTTTGATTTGTGTAGAAATGTAACATAAAGCGCATTTAAAAACCAAGAAGCTACTTCTATCCCTGACAATGATGCTAGCTCCTCGTGTCAAACAAAATAGGAGAAATCTCCAAAAGTAGATGTTTGTTAGGTAAAAAAAATATTAGATTACAAGCGAGAACAAACCGATAAACTTCAAAACATTTTAACTTGATGTACTAGGAATGTCAAGAATAAAAATAATCGTTCAAATTTTAACAACGCAATTTTTCATAACGTCATCTCGTGACACCCCTAAACATACGTAGTTCTATGAAGTCGGGAATGTTGCCCATTCCTTTCAGTGCTAAGGGTCCTTATAACGTGGTAAATAGCAAAAAGGGTACATGATTATTAACATCAAAAATTAGACGTAACCAAAAGTCATCAAATCCAAAATTCCATCCATCAAAACATCCAAAAGAGATTGAAGGTCGACATCTCAATTTTCGAAACAAAGTCAAAAATGGAAAAGGTAAAAGTCTAAGGCAATACCTATCACACTTATGCTTCCTCCCCTTTTTCTCCTGAAAACAACGTTAGGTAAATCCGTGTTGGATTATAAATAATCTAACTAAGTTTGAAGTATTACAATTTTTGAAATCAATATCTTAATGCACGACTAATTTGAACTTGAACAGATGCAATCATAATTCAAATAATTCATTCATATCAAATACATAATCATATCTCGTGAAAATTTAGCAACTTCAAAACTTTTCGTTTCATAATTAAATATTTTGTCGCCTAAATATTATTATTATTTTTTAAGCTCTTGAACCCATCACAATACCATATCCAGCAGTATCCCTAAAAAACCGGTACCGTGATAGCATATCACAATCCGTCATATGTACGGTTACAACATATACAATTTCTAAAAATTGGGTAAGGTGTACATCCCTCCCGAAGGAAAACCTCGCCATCTCCATCATATCAACAATTTTGATTTGTGTAGAAATGTAACATAAAGCGCATTTCAAAACCAATAAGCTACTTCTCACCCGGACATTTAAGCTAGCTCCATGTGTCAAACAAAATATGAGAAATCTCCAAATGTAGATGTTTGATAGAAAAAAAATTATTAGATTATAAGCGAGAACAAACCGATAAACTTCAATATATTTTAACTTGAAATACTAAGAATGTCAAGAATCAAATTAATTGTTCAATTTTTAACTACGAAATATTACTAAACCTCACCTGTAACACCCCTAAACATACGTAGTTCAATCAAGTCGGGATGTTGCCCCTTCCTTTCGGACTAAGGGTCCCTATAACACAAGTATAAAACAAAAAGGGTACATGATTATAAGCTTCTAAAATTAAAGTTACCCAAAATTCATCAAATAAAAAATTACATCCTTCAAAATATCCAAAAGAGATTGAAGGTCAACATCATAATTATCGAAACAAAGTCAACAAAAGAAAAGGGAAAAGACTAAGGCAAAACCTATCACTCTTATACTTCCCGCTCTTCTTCTCCCGGAAACATAGTAAGGTAAATCTATGAGAGATTATAAATAATCTCCATTGGTTTGTAGTATTACAATTTTTGAAATGAATATCATGATGCATGGGTTTTATGAACTTGAACGGATGCAGTCATTATTCAAATAATTCTTGCACATCAAATACATAATCATTTTTGGTGAAATTTACCAACTTCAAAACTAGACCTTGCATAATTAAATATTTTCTCGGCGAAAAATAATTTACATCACATTTTTGGAACATTAAATTTATTTTCTTTTTAAATTCTTGAACCCATCACAATACCACATCCCGTGTATCCTTAAAATACCAGTACCATGATTACATATCACGATCCATCAAATGTACGGTTACGGTATTTGCAATTCATAAAAATTTGGTAGGGTGTACATCCCTCCCGAAGGAATACCTCGCACTCTCCTTCATATAAACAATTTTGATTTGTGTAGAAATGTAACATAAAGCGCATTTAAAAACCAAGAAGCTACTTCTATCCCTGACAATGATGCTAGCTCCTCGTGTCAAACAAAATAGGAGAAATCTCCAAAAGTAGATGTTTGTTAGGTAAAAAAAATATTAGATTACAAGCGAGAACAAACCGATAAACTTCAAAACATTTTAACTTGATGTACTAGGAATGTCAAGAATAAAAATAATCGTTCAAATTTTAACAACGCAATTTTTCATAACGTCATCTCGTGACACCCCTAAACATACGTAGTTCTATGAAGTCGGGAATGTTGCCCATTCCTTTCAGAGCTAAGGGTCCTTATAACGTGGTAAATAGCAAAAAGGGTACATGATTATTAACATCAAAAATTAGACGTAACCAAAAGTCATCAAATCCAAAATTCCATCCATCAAAACATCCAAAAGAGATTGAAGGTCGACATCTCAATTTTCGAAACAAAGTCAAAAATGGAAAAGGTAAAAGTCTAAGGCAATACCTATCACACTTATGCTTCCTCCTCTTTTTCTCCCGAAAACAACGTTAGGTAAATCCGTGTTGGATTATAAATAATCTAACTAAGTTTGAAGTATTACAATTTTTGAAATCAATATCTTAATGCACGACTAATTTGAACTTGAACAGATGCGAGTCATAATTCAAATAATTCATTCATATCAAATACATAATCATATCCGTGAAAATTTAGCAACTTCAAAACTTTTCGTTTCATAATTAAATATTTTGTCGCCTAAATATTATTATTATTTTTTAAGCTCTTGAACCCATCACAATACCATATCCAGCGTATCCCTAAAAAACTGGTACCGTGATAGCATATCACAATCCGTCATATGTACGGTTACAACATATACAATTTCTAAAAATTGGGTAAGGTGTACATCCCTCCTGAAGGAAAACCTCGCCATCTCCATCATATCAACAATTTTAATTTGTGTAGAAATGTAACATAAAGCGCATTTCAAAACCAATAAGCTACTTCTCTCCCAGACATTTAAGCTAGCTCCATGTGTCAAACAAAATATGAGAAATCTCCAAATGTAGATGTTTGATAGAAAAAAAAATTATTAGATTATAAGCGAGAACAAACTGATAAACTTCAATATATTTTAACTTGAAATACTAAGAATGTCAAGAATCAAATTAATTGTTCAATTTTTAACTACGAAATATTACTAAACCTCACCTGTAACACCCCTAAACATACGTAGTTCAATCAAGTCGGGATGTTGCCCCTTCCTTTCGGACTAAGGGTCCCTATAACACAGTATAAAACAAAAAGGGTACATGATTATAAGCTTCTAAAATTAAAGTTACCCAAAATTCATCAAATAAAAAATTACATCCTTCAAAATATCCAAAAGAGATTGAAGGTCAACATCATAATTATCGAAACAAAGTCAACAAAAGAAAAGGGAAAAGACTAAGGCAAAACCTATCACTCTTATACTTCCTGCTCTTCTTCTCCCGGAAACATAGTAAGGTAAATCTATGAGAGATTATAAATAATCTCCATTGGTTTGTAGTATTACAATTTTTGAAATGAATATCATGATGCATGGGTTTTATGAACTTGAACGGATGCAGTCATTATTCAAATAATTCTTGCACATCAAATACATAATCATTTTTGGTGAAATTTACCAACTTCAAAACTAGACCTTGCATAATTAAATATTTTCTCGGCGAAAAATAATTTACATCACATTTTTGGAACATTAAATTTATTTTCTTTTTAAATTCTTGAACCCATCACAATACCACATCCCGTGTATCCTTAAAATACCAGTACCATGATTACATATCACGATCCATCAAATGTACGGTTACGGTATTTGCAATTCATAAAAATTTGGTAGGGTGTACATCCCTCCCGAAGGAATACCTCGCACTCTCCTTCATATAAACAATTTTGATTTGTGTAGAAATGTAACATAAAGCGCATTTAAAAACCAAGAAGCTACTTCTATCCCTGACAATGATGCTAGCTCCTCGTGTCAAACAAAATAGGAGAAATCTCCAAAAGTAGATGTTTGTTAGGTAAAAAAAAAATATTAGATTACAAGCGAGAACAAACTGATAAACTTCAAAACATTTTAACTTGATGTACTAGGAATGTCAAGAATAAAAATAATCGTTCAAATTTTAACAACGCAATTTTTCATAACGTCATCTGTGACACCCCTAAACATACGTAGTTCTATGAAGTCGGGAATGTTGCCCATTCCTTTCAGGCTAAGGGTCCTTATAACGTGGTAAATAGCAAAAAGGGTACATGATTATTAACATCAAAAATTAGACGTAACCAAAAGTCATCAAATCCAAAATTCCATCCATCAAAACATCCAAAAGAGATTGAAGGTCGACATCTCAATTTTCGAAACAAAGTCAAAAATGGAAAAGGTAAAAGTCTAAGGCAATACCTATCACACTTATGCTTCCTCCTCTTTTTCTCCTGAAAACAACGTTAGGTAAATCCGTGTTGGATTATAAATAATCTAACTAAGTTTGAAGTATTACAATTTTTGAAATCAATATCTTAATGCACGACTAATTTGAACTTGAACAGATGCAGTCATAATTCAAATAATTCATTCATATCAAATACATAATCATATCTGTGAAAATTTAGCAACTTCAAAACTTTTCGTTTCATAATTAAATATTTTGTCGCCTAAATATTATTATTATTTTTTTAAGCTCTTGAACCCATCACAATACCATATCCAGCGTATCCCTAAAAAACTGGTACCGTGATAGCATATCACAATCCGTCATATGTACGGTTACAACATATACAATTTCTAAAAATTGGGTAAGGTGTACATCCCTCCTGAAGGAAAACCTCGCCATCTCCATCATATCAACAATTTTAATTTGTGTAGAAATGTAACATAAAGCGCATTTCAAAACCAATAAGCTACTTCTCTCCCAGACATTTAAGCTAGCTCCATGTGTCAAACAAAATATGAGAAATCTCCAAATGTAGATGTTTGATAGAAAAAAAAATTATTAGATTATAAGCGAGAACAAACTGATAAACTTCAATATATTTTAACTTGAAATACTAAGAATGTCAAGAATCAAATTAATTGTTCAATTTTTAACTACGAAATATTACTAAACCTCACCTGTAACACCCCTAAACATACGTAGTTCAATCAAGTCGGGGATGTTGCCCCTTCCTTTCGGACTAAGGGTCCTTATAACACAGTATAAAACAAAAAGGGTACATGATTATAAGCTTCTAAAATTAAAGTTACCCAAAATTCATCAAATAAAAAATTACATCCTTCAAAATATCCAAAAGAGATTGAAGGTCAACATCATAATTATCGAAACAAAGTCAACAAAAGAAAAGGGAAAAGACTAAGGCAAAACCTATCACTCTTATACTTCCTGCTCTTCTTCTCCTGGAAACATAGTAAGGTAAATCTATGAGAGATTATAAATAATCTCAATTGGTTTGTAGTATTACAATTTTTGAAATGAATATCATGATGCATGGGTTTTATGAACTTGAACGGATGCAGTCATTATTCAAATAATTCTTGCACATCAAATACATAATCATTTTTGGTGAAATTTACCAACTTCAAAACTAGACCTTGCATAATTAAATATTTTCTCGGCGAAAAATAATTTACATCACATTTTTGGAACATTAAATTTATTTTCTTTTTAAATTCTTGAACCCATCACAATACCATATCCCGTGTATCCTTAAAATACCAGTACCATGATTACATATCACGATCCATCAAATGTACGGTTACGGTATATGCAATTCATAAAAATTTGGTAGGGTGTACATCCCTCCCGAAGGAATACCTCGCACTCTCCTTCATATAAACAATTTTGATTTGTGTAGAAATGTAACATAAAGCGCATTTAAAAACCAAGAAGCTACTTCTATCCCAGACAATGATGATAGCACCTCTTGTCAAACAAAATATGAGAAATCTCCAAATGTAGATGTTTGTTAGGAAAAAAAAAATATTAGATTAGAAGCGAGAACAAACTGATAAACTTGAAAACATTTTAACATGAAGGACTAAGAATGTCAAGAATCAAAATAATCATTCAATTTTTAACAACAAAATTTTTATTAACCTCTTCTGTTACACCCCTAAACATACATAGTTCAATGAAGTTGGGGATGTTGCCCATTCCTTTTGGACTAAGGGTCCATATAATGCGGTATAAAACAAAAAGGGTTCGCGAATATAAACAACTGAAATTAAACATACCCATAAATCAACAAATCCAAAATTACATCCTGCAAAACGTCTAGAAGAGAGTGAATGTCAACATCATAATTTTCGAAACATAGCCAGCAAGAGAAATGGGAAAAGGCTACGGCAAAACCTATCACTCTTATACTTCCTGCTCCTCTTCTCCTGAATACATAGTTAGGTAAATTCGTGAGAGATTATAAATAATCTCACTAAATTAGAAGTATTACAATTTTCAAAATCAATATCTTGATGCATGAGTAATATGAACATGAACAAATGCAGCCATGTTTCAAATAATTCTTGCATATCAAATACATAATCATTTCTGGGAAAATTTATCAACTTTAAAACTACTCCTTCCATAATTAAATATTTTACCGCCTAAAAATTATTTACATCACAATATCATTAAATTTATTTTTTTTTTAAATTCTTCAACCCATCGCAATATCGTATCTCTAAAATACCAGTACCGTGATAACATATCACAATCCGGCATATGTACGGTTATCGCACATACAATTCCCAAAAATTAGGTAGGGTGTACATCCCTCCCGAAGGAATACCTCACCATCACCTTCATATAAACAATTTTAATTTGTGTAGAAATGTGACATAAAGCGCATTTCAAAACCAATAAGCTACTTCTCTCCCAGACTTTTATGCTAGCTCTTCGTGTCAAACAAAATATGAGAAATCACCATATGTATATGTTAGTTAGAAAAAAAAATTATTAGATTATAAGCGAGAACAAAATGATAAACTTCAATATATTTTAACTTGAAATACTAAGAATGTCAAGAATCAAATTAATTGTTCAATTTTTAACTACGAAATATTACTAAGCCTCACCTGTAACACCCCTAAACATACGTAGATCAATCAAGTCGGGGATGTTGCCCCTTCCTTTCGGACTAAGGGTCCTTATAACACAGTATAAAACAAAAAGGGTACATGATTATAAGCTTCTGAAATTAAAGTTACCCAAAATTCATCAAATAAAAAATTACATCCTTCAAAATATCCAAAAGAGATTGAAGGTCAACATCATAATTATCGAAACAAAGTCAACAAAAGAAAAGGGAAAAGACTAAGGCAAAACCTATCACTCTTATACTTCTTGCTCTTCTTCTCCTGGAAACATAGTAAGGTAAATCTATGAGAGATTATAAATAATCTCAATTGGTTTGTAGTATTACAATTTTTGAAATGAATATCATGATGCATGGGTTTTATGAACTTGAACGGATGCAGTCATTATTCAAATAATTCTTGCACATCAAATACATAATCATTTTTGGTTAAATTTACCAAATTCAAAACTAAACCTTGCATAATTAAATATATTCTCGGCGAAAAATATTTTCATCACATTTCTGCAACATTAAATATATTTATTTTTTTAATTCTTGAACCCATCACAATACCATATCCAGCGTATCCTTAAAATACTAGTCCCGTGATAACAAATCACGATCCGTCATATGTACGGTTACAGCATATACAAATCCTAAAAATTGGGTAGGGTGAACATCCCTCCAGAAGGAATACCTCGCCATCACCTTCATATAAACAATTTTGATTTGTGTAGAAATGAAACATAAAGAGCATTTAAAAACCAATAAGCTACTTCGATCCTTGACAATGATGATAGCACCTCGTGTCAAACAAAATATGAGAAATCTCCAAATGTAGCTTTTTGTTAGGAAAAAAAAAATTAGATTATAAGCAAGAACAAACTGATAAACTTGAAAACATTTTAACTTGAAGGACTAAGAATGTCAAGAATCAAAATAATCATTCAATTTTTAACTACAAAATTTTTATTAACCTCTTCTGTTACACCCCTAAACATACATAGTTCAATGAAGTCGGGGATGTTGCCCATTCCTTTTGGACTAAGGGTCCATATAATGCGGTATAAAACAAAAAGGGTTCGCGAATATAAACAACTGAAATTAAACATACCCATAAATCAACAAATCCAAAATTACATCCTGCAAAACGTCTAGAAGAGAGTGAATGTCAACATCATAATTTTCGAAACATAGCCAGCAAGAGAAATGGGAAAAGGCTACGGCAAAACCTATCACTCTTATACTTCCTGCTCCTCTTCTCCTGAATACATAGTTAGGTAAATTCGTGAGAGATTATAAATAATCTCACTAAATTAGAAGTATTACAATTTTCAAAATCAATATCTTGATGCATGAGTAATATGAACATGAACAAATGCAGCCATGTTTCAAATAATTCTTGCATATCAAATACATAATCATTTCTGGGAAAATTTATCAACTTTAAAACTACTCCTTCCATAATTTAATATTTTACCGCCTAAAAATTATTTACATCACAATATCATTAAATTTATTTTTTTTTAAATTCTTCAACCCATCGCAATATCGTATCTCTAAAATACCAGTACCGTGATAACATATCACAATCCGGCATATGTACGGTTATCGCACATACAATTCCCAAAAATTAGGTAGGGTGTACATCCCTCCCGAAGGAATACCTCACCATCACCTTCATATAAACAATTTTAATTTGTGTAGAAATGTGACATAAAGCGCATTTCAAAACCAATAAGCTACTTCTCTCCCAGACTTTTATGCTAGCTCTTCGTGTCAAACAAAATATGAGAAATCATCATATGTATATGTTAGTTAGAAAAAAAAAATTATTAGATTATAAGCGAGAACAAAATGATAAACTTCAATATATTTTAACTTGAAATACTAAGAATGTCAAGAATCAAATTAATTGTTCAATTTTTAACTACGAAATATTACTAAACCTCACCTGTAACACCCCTAAACATACGTAGTTCAATCAAGTCGGGGATGTTGCCCCTTCCTTTCGGACTAAGGGTCCTTATAACACAGTATAAAACAAAAAGGGTACATGATTACAAGCTTCTGAAATTAAAGTTACCCAAAATTCATCAAATAAAAAATTACATCCTTCAAAATATCCAAAAGAGATTGAAGGTCAACATCATAATTATCGAAACAAAGTCAACAAAAGAAAAGGGAAAAGACTATGGCAAAACCTATCACTCTTATACTTCTTGCTCTTCTTCTCCTGGAAACATAGTAAGGTAAATCTATGAGAGATTATAAATAATCTCAATTGGTTTGTAGTATTACAATTTTTGAAATGAATATCATGATGCATGGGTTTTATGAACTTGAACGGATGCAGTCATTATTCAAATAATTCTTGCACATCAAATACATAATCATTTTTGGTTAAATTTACCAAATTCAAAACTAAACCTTGCATAATTAAATATATTCTCGGCGAAAAATATTTTCATCACATTTCTGCAACATTAAATATATTTATTTTTTTAATTCTTGAACCCATCACAATACCATATCCAGCGTATCCTTAAAATACTAGTCCCGTGATAACAAATCACGATCCGTCATATGTACGGTTACAGCATATACAAATCCTAAAAATTGGGTAGGGTGAACATCCCTCCAGAAGGAATACCTCGCCATCACCTTCATATAAACAATTTTGATTTGTGTAGAAATGAAACATAAAGAGCATTTAAAAACCAATAAGCTACTTCGATCCTTGACAATGATGATAGCACCTCGTGTCAAACAAAATATGAGAAATCTCCAAATGTAGATTTTTGTTAGGAAAAAAAAAAATTAGATTATAAGCAAGAACAAACTGATAAACTTGAAAACATTTTAACTTGAAGGACTAAGAATGTCAAGAATCAAAATAATCATTCAATTTTTAACTACAAAATTTTTATTAACCTCTTCTGTTACACCCCTAAACATACATAGTTCAATGAAGTCGGGGATGTTGCCCATTCCTTTTGGACTAAGGGTCCATATAATGCGGTATAAAACAAAAAGGGTTCACGAATATAAACAACTGAAATTAAACATACCCATAAATCAACAAATCCAAAATTATATCCTGCAAAACGTCCAGAAGAGAGTGAATGTCAACATCATAATTTTCGAAACATAGCCAGCAAGAGAAATGGGAAAAGGCTACGGCAAAACCTATCACTCTTATACTTCCTGCTCCTCTTCTCCTGAATACATAGTTAGGTAAATTCGTGAGAGATTATAAATAATCTCACTAAATTAGAAGTATTACAATTTTCGAAATCAATATCTTGATGCATGAGTAATATGAACATGAACAAATGCAGCCATGTTTCAAATAATTCTTGCATATCAAATACATAATCATTTCTGGGAAAATTTATCAACTTTAAAACTACTCCTTCCATAATTAAATATTTTACCGCCTAAAAATTATAGACATCACAATATCATTAAATTTATTTTTTTTTAAATTCTTGAACCCATCGCAATGTCGTATCTCTAAAATACCAGTACCGTGATAACATATCACAATCCGGCATATGTACGGTTATCGCACATACAATTCCCAAAAATTAGGTAGGGTGTACATCCCTCCCGAAGGAATACCTCACCATCACCTTCATATAAACAATTTTGATTTGTGTAGAAATGTGACATAAAGCGCATTTCAAAACCAATAAGCTACTTCTCTCCCAGACTTTTATGCTAGCTCTTCGTGTCAAACAAAATATGAGAAATCTCCAAATGTATATGTTAGTTAGAAAAAAAATTATTAGATTATAAGCGAGAACAAAATGATTAACTTCAATATATTTTAACTTGAAATACTAAGAATGTCAAGAATCAAATTAATTGTTCAATTTTTAACTACGAAATATTACTAAACCTCACCTGTAACACCCCTAAACATACGTAGTTCAATCAAGTCGGGGATGTTGCCCCTTCCTTTCGGACTAAGGGTCCTTATAACACAGTATAAAACAAAAAGGGTACATGATTACAAGCTTCTGAAATTAAAGTTACCCAAAATTCATCAAATAAAAAATTACATCCTTCAAAATATCCAAAAGAGATTGAAGGTCAACATCATAATTATCAAAACAAAGTCAACAAAAGAAAAGGGAAAAGACTAAGGCAAAACCTATCACTCTTATACTTCCTGCTCTTCTTCTCCTGGAAACATAGTAAGGTAAATCTGTGAGAGATTATAAATAATCTCAATTGGTTTGTAGTATTACAATTTTTGAAATGAATATCATGATGCATGGGTTTTATGAACTTGAACGGATGCAGTCATTATTCAAATAATTCTTGCACATCAAATACATAATCATTTTTGGTTAAATTTACCAAATTCAAAACTAAACCTTGCATAATTAAATATATTCTCAGCAAAAAATATTTTACATCACATTTCTGCAACATTAAATATATTTATTTTTTTAATTCTTGAAACCATCACAATATCATATCTAGCGTATCCTTAAAATACTAGTACCGTGATAACAATTCACGATCCGTCATATGTACGGTTACGGGATATACAAATCCTAAAAATTGGATAGGGTGTAAATCCCTCCAGAAGGAATACCTCGCCATCACCTTCATATAAACAATTTTGATTTGTGTAGAAATGAAACATAAAGAGCATTTAAAAACCAATAAGCTACTTCTATCCTTGACAATGATGATAGCACCTCGTGTCAAACAAAATATGAGAAATCTCCAAATGTAGATGTTTGTTAGGGGAAAAAAAAAATTAGATTATAAGCAAGAACAAACTGATAAACTTGAAAACATTTTAACTTGAAGGACTAAGAATGTCAAGAATCAAAATAATCATTCAATTTTTAACTACAAAATTTTTATAAACCTCTTCTGTTACACCCCTAAACATACATAGTTCAATGAAGTCGGGGATGTTGCCCATTCCTTTTGGACTAAGGGTCCATATAATGAGGTATAAAACAAAAAGGGCTCGCGAATATAAACATCTGAAATTAAACATACCCATAAATCAACAAATCCAAAATTACATCCTGCAAAACGTCTAGAAAAGAGTGAATGTCAACATCATAATTTTCGAAACATAGCCAACAAGAGAAATGGGAAAAGGCTACAGCAAAACCTATCACTCTTATACTTCCTGCTCCTCTTCTCCTGAATACATAGTTAGGTAAATTCGTGAGAGATTATAAATAATCTCACTAAATTAGAAGTATTACAATTTTCGAAATCAATATCTTGATGCATGAGTAATATGAACATGAACAAATGCAGCCATGTTTCAAATAATTCTTGCATATCAAATACATAATCATTTCTGGGAAAATTTATCAACTTTAAAACTACTCCTTCCATAATTAAATATTTTACCGCCTAAAAATTATTTACATCACAATATCATTAAATTTATTTTTTTTTAAATTCTTGAACCCATCGCAATATCGTATCTCTAAAATACCAGTACCGTGATAACATATCACAATCCGGCATATGTACGGTTATCGCACATACAATTCCCAAAAATTAGGTAGGGTGTACATCCCTCCCGAAGGAATACCTCACCATCACCTTCATATAAACAATTTTGATTTGTGTAGAAATGTGACATAAAGCGCATTTCAAAACCAATAAGCTACTTCTCTCCCAGACTTTTATGCTAGCTCTTCGTGTCAAACAAAATATGAGAAATCTCCAAATGTATATGTTAGTTAGAAAAAA
>JANUWF010002918.1:0-33440 GCA_026120185.1 Voacanga thouarsii | reverse complement strand
GGGTTAAAAATAATATTACTCCATCCGTCATCGGTTTATTTTAACTGATTCACAAATTTTAAGAAAAATAAATTTTTTTTAGTTAATTAATTAATATTGTCTATTTTACTATCAAAGAATCTCTCTATTTATTAAGGAATAATCAAATTTTAAAAATTGATGCGTTGTAAGCATATACTCCCTCCGTTCCCTTTTATCTGTTTATTTTAACTAAACTTTTTATCTCAATTTATCTATCCCATTAGCAAACGAAGACAATATTAATTATTATTTTTTCACAAATACCATTCTTTAATACAATAAATATTGTGCACTTGTAGTGAGAAATAGAACCAAATTAAATATACTTACTATATATAAAACTTTGGAATTTGATTACTCCGAGAGATTCTTTGAGGATAAAATAGGAAATGTTAATTAATTAACCGAAAAACCTTATTTTTAACCGAAAAGGGTTAAAAATAATATTACTCCATCCGTCATCGGTTTATTTTAACTGATTCACAAATTTTAAGAAAAATAAATTTTTTTTAGTTAATTAATTAATATTGTCTATTTTACTATCAAAGAATCTCTCTATTTATTAAGGAATAATCAAATTTTAAAAATTGATGCGTTGTAAGCATATACTCCCTCCGTTCCCTTTTATCTGTTTATTTTAACTAAACTTTTTATCTCAATTTATCTATCTCATTAGCAAACTAAGACAATATTAATTATTATTTTTTCACAAATACCATTCTTTAATACAATAAATATTGTGCACTTGTAGTGAGAAATAGAACCAAATTAAATATACTTACTATATATAAAACTTTGGAATTTGATTATTCCGAGAGATTCTTTGAGGGTAAAATAGGAAATGTTAATTAATTAACCGAAAAACCTTATTTTTAATCGAAAAGGGTTAAAAATAATATTACTCCATCCGTCATCGGTTTATTTTAACTGATTCACAAATTTTAAGAAAAATAAATTTTTTTTAGTTAATTAATTAATATTGTCTATTTTACTATCAAAGAATCTCTCTATTTATTAAGGAATAATCAAATTTTAAAAATTGATGCGTTGTAAGCATATACTCCCTCCGTTCCCTTTTATCTGTTTATTTTAACTAAACTTTTTATCTCAATTTATCTATCCCATTAGCAAACCAAGACAATATTAATTATTATTTTTTCACAAATACCATTCTTTAATACAATAAATATTGTGCACTTGTAGTGAGAAATAGAACCAAATTAAATATACTTACTATATATAAAACTTTGGAATTTGATTACTCCTTAATAAAGAGAGAGATTCTTTGATGGTAAAATAGGAAATGTTAATTAATTAACCGAAAAACCTTATTTTTCTTAAAACTTATTAATCGATTAAAGTGGACAAATAAAATGGGACGGAGGAAGCATAATTTACTCCCATTTTCCACTACAAGTGCACAAATATTCATTATATTAAAGATGAGTATTTATGAAAAAATAAGAATTAATATAATCTTAGTTTGCTAATAGGACAAATAAATTGGGACAAAAAATTTAGTTAAAATGGACAAATAAAAAAGGATAGAGAGAGTATAATTTAGATAAAGTTTCTATTCTACCCATATTAAAAACATGATAATTATTTATTAGTGAAAATTTCTAAAAGTAAGAAGAAAAAAGAGTTTTCGAAAGTTATGTAGTTGATTTAGAATAAGTCGGGGTAAAAAATGAATAAACTAATTTTTAATTTTAAAAATATGTATATGAACAAATATTTTGAAATAAAATAAAAAAAAATTCATGAATAAATATTTTGAAATGGGGAGAATATTAATTTTCAAATGTGAAAATATGGATTTTAGGAATACAAAACAAGAAGAAGAGATGGATTTTTGCAATATGGGAAAAGCTTCTTGAGATTGAATATTTTGATCTCACCCCTATATTGGGGACTGGAAGAGTTGCCTCTTCTGTTCTTTTCTTGTTTTTTTTCATATTGCTTTTTAAACATAATTGTATCCACAAATTAATGAAATTTGTTATTTAAAGAATGTTTGACTAACAGGATAATGTAGTCATTTTAACATAAATTGCTTTGGTATAAGGGAAATTGCTCTGGTATGAGGGAAATTGCTCTGGTAATATTAGCCAGCCATTATTTATTTCTTTTTTCATCTCAACTAAATAAAATATTCAGCTAATAAAAATAGAAATAAATACTTCACTAAATAAGATGTTCTCTTATTAAAAAGGTATGCATTTAAATTGTAAAAATATGAATTTAAACTTCCCTTATATTATTACCTCGAATATGCATTGGCAAATCCTTGTTATAGTGGAGAAGAATTAGTCTATTTAAATTAAGTGTACTTGAATAAAAATTGTTTTAATATGAGTTTATTTGAATATAATAAAAATTATTAAATATATAGTATTAATGTAGAATTTAAGTAAGATTAAAAAAATACTATGATATATCATGAGTATATAATAATTTTTTTAAAATAATAATTATTTAAAATTAAAATAAAAATTTTAGTTTGAGAAGAATCCCAATTCACTTTACATACAAAGTGGTCTTAGCATTTTGTTTTTCATTTTTTCTTGATCCGAGGAAACATGAATTCAGGAAAGCAATAATGCCACAATGGAAAGGCTATGCAGTAGCCAGAAGTCCCTCCCTCGAAGAAATAAAAAACAAAAAACGATCTTAATGGACAAGCTTGGGAAAGGGAAAAAGCTTAGAAGGACAAAGAGGACTTGCCTTTAGTGCTGGAATTCAGCACCAAAGTAGCCCTTTATTAGTTTACTACTGTCAACAAGCGTTTAAATATGTAAATATGATAACTTTACCTAATTGCCCATCTTCTACACATACTAGTTAAGTACATAGAATATTTATAAGAATGGCAATGGGGTTAAGTCGATAACTAAAAATTCTGACTCCATCCTTGCAATGCCCTATTTCTTTCTGTTTCGATATGGAAAAAGATGGAAATCACTGTCCTTGGTATATGAAGAATAAAATAATTTTAAATCCCGATCTAGTGAAAAAGTGAACCTAAAACTCGTCAATAAAAAATAATGCAATCCCCACTTTAGGATGGCGGATTAAGGTATAAAGTCTGATCTCATCCCTATCCATGTTTAAATTGAAGAATCTCCAGTCTTACCATGCAAGGTCAGACGAGTTCCAATTTAAGTATAAAAATTATCATCCTTAGATATTTATGTCTTGGCTTGACCTTCAAGCATTTATAATACTCTTTTTATTTAAAAATGAAATATTTTATGTTTTTATAAACATTAAAAATAAATTTCATTTTTTGAAATAAATACATTTTCACTAAAAATTCATAATTAAATTTATCCATTTAAGAATTTAAATTCTAATAATATGTGAATCTCATCAATAATATCTTCATATTAATATTATAATCAAAATGAAACATTAAAATTTAGAGAGAGGGAATGTTAAGCTTCATTACCACTATATTACCTTTAAAAGTTTTTAAGTTTTCTAATTATCTAAAAGAGAAAAGGAGGTTCTCCTGTAAAAATGTTATCATAATATATTCTTAATTGTGTTATATATTAAAAAAAAGAATGATAAAATTATGTGAGAATAATCAAAGCATAGCAGTTAATCATTCAATCATTTTTAACCTATTTGGATTGAGGAACATAGATAAAGAGAAGAAAAGAGAGGAAACGGAGGATTTTAGTTTTAGGTGTTTGAATTAGTTGTTTATAAAGGAAAGGATAGAAACGAGAACTAAATGGAGAGATTAGATAATATAAAAGTTTCAATATCATTTTCCTCAAAAAATGAACAGAAACCTCATATAATGAATGTGGATTTGGACAAAAATTAGATTGAGATGAATTTATTTGAATATAATAAATTTTTATTAAATATTTAGGGTAAATATAGAGTCCAAGTGAGAGATGTATTTTGAGGAAATGATAGTTCTCAAAAAAATAAAAATTATTTAATATATTATCATTTTAAATTAGGATAAAATTTTGATTTGAGTTAAATTATTATCTACTCACACTCTTAATAAACAGACTAATATTCTTAATAAGTAAAATATTTAATAATATTATATCAAAGTAATAGATAAAAATATAAATATAAATTATAATTTTCTTTTCTTCTTTTAAATGTTATATTAATTTTTATTTTCTTTTTACATTAAACTAAATATAATAAATAATTATTAATCATCTCATTTTTCTTTTACTTTTCTTTGTACCGTATTTTGCTCTCTTCTTTTTTTCTTTTTTTTTTTTCTCTCTAAATCTAAACATGTCCTTTGGGTCCCCACTTTTCTGGCGTGTCTTTTCGGGGGGGAGGAGGGAAAGAGGAGGAGCTCCCTCGTTCCGTGCATCTGAAAACTGAAAAAAGTGGTAAATAATAATCCTCCCAAAAAGATGAGAAGAAATCAAAACCGGCGGCTTTGGCTTCTCTATTTCTTTCTATGTATGCGTTTTCCTCCATATCGAATGATAGTTTTTATATAGTGGCTGACTTGTGTTTATTTGTGGAGGAAGGTACAACAAATCATAAAAGGTGTTTTGAAGGAAGGCTCAAACATATATATATATATATATATATATATATATATATATATATATATATGTCTGCACACTTCAATACAATATTAGTACTAGTATGTTTGAATTTGTCATTCGTGCACAAAAATATTGTAAATATACTTTAATTTTTTATTAGTCATGAACTAACATTTTGACTCTAATTTAATATTACATGGAGAAATAAGAAAAGGAAGGAGCATACATACCTAATAAAATATAGAATCTAAAATCTTTTGATGTAAAGAATATTTTTACTAATTGAGCAATTATATTAACTCATACATATTTATATGTGTTATGAATTATTGGAATCTCCATTAATTAGTGGAGGCTCCACTAATTATGGATTTATGTGAATTATTAGAAGATTTTTATGGATGTCCACCATTTAGTGGAGACACCATTAATTGAAGATGATGTATGCCATGATGTATTTCACTAATTAGAGCTCTATAAATAGAGCTATTCTCTAAGCTTGTAATACACCATCATTTGTGAAAGAAAGATTAGTGAAAGAAAGATTAGAGAAAGAATTGTGAGAGAAAGAAAGAGAGAAGTTTGAAGAGAAATTCTTGTGCAAAGAATAGTTAAAATTTTCTTAGTGTGTAGTGTGTAGATTTTATTCTAACACTACCCTAATTTTATAACACGTTATCAGCACGAGTCTCTACCGTTACTAAAGCCGTAAGACTAAGCACGAGTCTCTCGCCGTTACCAAAGCCGTAAGACAGTGTACGCATTTATTGATCTCTATGGCTAACATCGCAAAACTCGAATTTGTAGCCCTTGATATTTCGGAACAAATTATATGTCATGGGTTCTCGATGCGTAAATGCATCTAAATGTCGAAGGCCTTAGTGAAACTATTCAAGCAAATAATAGTGCATCTCGCACAACACAAGGCTAAAGCTTTGATTTTTATTCGTCGTCATCTCGATGAAAATTTGAAAATGGAATATCTTACCGAAAAAGATCCATATGGCCTCGTGGGTAAATTTAAAAGAAAGATTTGACCACCCGAAGATGGTCGTACTACCTACCGCACGGTATGAATGGTTGCACCCGAGGTTGCAAGATTTTAAAACCGTGAATGAATATAGCTCCGCAATGTATAAAATTACATCTCAATTAAAATTATGCGAGAAAAAGTGATCGATGAAGATATGTTGGAGAAGACATTCTCCACCTTTCATGCCTCGAATATTGTCCCGCAAAGAACAATATCGAGAAAAGGGGTATACAAAATTTACAGTATTTAATTACCGCCTCCTCATTGCAGAGAAAAATAATGAGTTATTATTGAGAAATCATGAAGCTGCACTCAATCGGCTCTACAAAGACTCCTGCAAGTGAATGTCGTTGGCTCCAGCAGAAGCCATCGTTATAGTCGTGGTCGTGGCCGTGGCCGTGGTCGTGGTTATGGTCGTAGACACGCTCGATATTTCCCTTATCACAATTATAATCAAACCGTGAGAAATACCGCCACCCGAAGTGGAACGTAAAAGATCAAAAGGGAAAAGAAAAAGAAATTGAAGAAAAGCATGAGGATATATGTTATAGATGTGGCATGAAAGGTCATTGGTCACGAAACTGTCGTACGGCTAAGCATTTAGTTGAATTGTATCAAGCTTCATTGAAAAATAAAAATGTGGAAGCAAATTTTTCTCAACATCCAATAAATAATGTTGAGGATGACGATAGTGATCCCGAAGATCTTAATATCAATATTACCCATATGGATGTATCGGATTTTTTTGAACACCCGTACGGTAGGATAGACCATTTAATTGGTGATGGCAAGTTGTCCAAAAGAACTAAAGCCTCACCCCGATATTTTTGTATTTTCATTTTCATTCTATTCTAATAATATTTACGTTTACATATATATATTTGTGTTCGTATGGCTGTTGTTAATGATGATATATGCATTATTGATAGTGGAACTACACACACCATACTAAAAAATGAGAAATATTTTTCTCGATCTCAAAATGGGAGAAATAAATATTTATACGATAAACGGTAGTGCAAATGTAATTGAGGGCTCCTGAAGAGCTAGTATATTGTTGCCTAAAGGAACAACAATTATTATTGATAAGGCACTATTTTCCTCAAAATCCGTAAGAAATTTATCGAGTTTTAAAGATATCCGCAGTAAATGGGTATCATGTTGAAACAAATGAGGAAAATGGGATTGAGCATCTTTTTATTACTCAAATGCATTTGGGTAAGAAATCGGTATTAGAAAAACTCGCCGTCTTTTTCTACCGGTCTATATTTTGTAAAAATACGTACAATTGAAATTCATCATCTAGTAAACCGAAGTTTACCGATCCTATTACTTTTAGCATTTGGCATGACCGGTTAGGTCATCCTGGATCTACCATGATGAGAAGAATCATTGAGAATACACATGGTCATCCTTTAAAAATAAAAGGATATTAACATCGAAAAATTCGCATGTACCGTATGTTCCCTAGGAAAATTAATTGTTAAACCATCACTCGCAAAAGTAGGAGCCGAAAGTCCTACATTTCTCGAACGGATTCACTGGAGATATTTGTGGACCTATTGATCCACCATGTGGACCGTTCAAATATTTTATGGTCTTAATTGATGCATCATCTCGATGGTCACATGTATGTTTATTATCTACTCGCAACCTCGGCGTTTGCGAGATTACTTGCTCAAATAATTAAATTACGAGCACAATTTCCGGACCATCACATTAAAAATATCCGTTTGGATAATGTCGGTGAATTTTCATCACATGCTTTTGATGCATATTGCATGTCAATTGGGATTAATGTTGAACATCCCGTAGCTCATGTTCACACACGTAATGGTCTTGCCGAATCTTTAATTAAACGATTACAATTAATTGCTAGACCATTATTAATGAAAACAAATCTCCCAACATCCGCCTCGGGGACATGCTATTCTACATGCCGCAACACTTGTACGTATAAGACCAGCTTAGTTATCATAAATTCTCTCCTTTGCAATTGGCTTTTGGGTCGTAACCAAATATTGCTCATTTAAGAATTTTTGGGTGTGTCAGTATATATTCCAATTGCACCAAACCAACGTACAAAGATGGGTCCTCAAAGAAGAAAGGGGATATACGTTGGATATGATTCTCCCTCTATTATCGTGTATGTTGAACCCCCGACAGAGATGTATTCACAAAGAAGATTTGCCGATTGTCATTTTGATGAATCATTATTCCCTAAATTAGGGGGAGAACCAAAACAAAGATAAAAAGGATCTTGCTTGGACAACATCATTAAATTATCTTGATCCGCGCACAAGCGCATGTGAACTTGAAGTTCAAAAGATAATTCATTTGCAAAGCATTGCAAATCAAATGCCGTACGCTTTTGTTGACTCCGAAGAGTTACAAAATCGCATATTCCAGCCTATAAATGCTCCTATTCGAATTGAAGTTCCAGCAGAACAAAATATTATACCTATAGTCACTGAAGTCAAAAACACGCCGTAAGCGTGGCCGACCTCTTGGTTCTAAAGATAAAAATCCTCGAAAGAAAAGAGGATTAAATGATCCGTAAGATCATATTGAAGAAAAGAATGATAAAGACCAAGAGAGAACCGATGACAAAGAACCGTAAGTTGATGAAAGTAACACCGAAATTTCTATCAATTATACCACTTCCAGTAGAAGTTGGAATCGGATAGAAACTCGTTATTGATAATATATTTGCATACAATATATCTCTTGATGTTACACAGATAATGATGATCCCGAACCAATATCGCTTGATGAATGTCGGCATAGAAAAGATTGGTCGCAATGGAAAGATGCGATTCAATCGGAGTTAAATGCACCGGCAAAACGTGAAGTCTTCGGACCTGCAGTCCGAACACCGTAAGGTATAAAACCCGTTGGCTACAAATGGATATTTGTGCGAAAGCGCAATGAAAAGAGTGAAATCGTTCGATATAAAGCGCGATTAGTAGCCCAAGGTTTTTCACAAAGACCAGGTATTGATTATGATGAAACTTATTCTCCCGTTGTTGATGCTATTACACTCCGATATCTTATCAGCTTAGCAAGACATGAAAAGATAGATATGCGCCTATTAGATGTTGTCACTCGCTTACTTGTATGGAAATTTAGAAAATGATGTTTACATGAAAATCCCCGAAGGATTTCATATGCCCGAAGCATATAAACATTATCCTCGTGAAAATTACTCCATCAAGTTGCGTAAATCATTATATGGCCTGAAGCAACTGGGCGCATGTGGTTCACACGTCTTAGTGAATATTTATTGAAAGCGGGATTTAAAAATGACCAGGTATGTCCATGCGTTTTATTAAGAAATCTGGTTCTAAATTTGTGATATTAGCTATATATGTTGATGATATTAATCTTATTGGAACTCCCGAAGAGCTCCAAGAAACAATTGATTATTTAAAAAGAGAATTCGAAATCAAGGATTTTGGTAAAACCAAATTTTGCATTGGTTTACAAATTGAACATTTGGAGAGTGGAACATTTATTCATCAATCAACATATACAACGAAAAGTGCTAAAAAGATTTTACATGGACAAAGCACATCCATTGAGTATTCCAATGATCGTCCGATCATTAAATGTGGATAAAGATCCTTTCCGACCTCAAGAAAATGATGAAGAACTCCTTGGTCCCGAAGTACCATATCTCAAGGCAATTGGTGCATTGATGTATCTTGCTAATAACACACGGCCTCGATATTGCTTTCGCTGTCAATTTATTAGCAAGATTTAGTTCTTCACCAACACGACGACATTGGAATGGAATTAAACAAGTCCTTCGATATCTCCAAGGTACAATTGATCTCGGATTATTTTATTCAAATAAAACCAGTCCAACATTGATAGGTTATGCAGATGCTAGTTATTTATCTGATCCACATAAAGCACGTTCTCAAACGGGCTATCTATTTACATGTGGAAATACTGCTATATCATGGCGTTCTACGAAACAATCTATAGCAGCCTACTTCTTCAAATCATGCTCGAAATTATAGCCATTCATGAAGCAAGTCGAGAATGTGTATGGCTAAGATCCATGATTCATTATATCCGAGAAAGTTGTGGATTATCATCAATCAAAGGTATTCCAACTCCTCTTTATGAAGACAATGCAGCTTGCATAGCTCAATTACGAGGAGGATATATTAAAGGAGATCGGACAAAACATATTTCACCAAAATTCTTCTTTACTCATGAACTCCAGAAGAAAGGTGAAATTGATGTGCTACAAATTCGGTCATGTGATAACCTCGCAGATATTTTCACGAAGACTTTACCGACTACAACATTTGAAAAGTTGAGATATAAAATCGGTATGCGTCGGTTACTGATTTAAAGGAATCATCTCATCGTAGGGAGTAATAAATGGACATATAGAATAGTGTACTCTTTTTCCTTCACTAGATTTTTTTCCCACTCGGGTTTTTATCTAGTAAGGTTTTAACGAGGCATATTCTTTATGTAATTGATGGACATCCAAGGGGAGTGTTATGAATTATTGGAATCTCCATTAATTAGTTGAGGCTCCACTAATTATGGATTTATGTGAATTATTAGAAGATTTTTATGGATGTCCACCATTTAGTGGAGACACCATTAATTGAAGATGATGTATGCCATGATGTATTTCACTAATTAGAGCTCTATAAATAGAGCTATTCTCTAAGCTTGTAATACACCATCATTTGTGAAAGAAAGATTAGTGAAAGAAAGATTAGAGAAAGAATTGTGAGAGAAAGAAAGAGAGAAATTTGAAGAGAAATTCTTGTGCAAAGAATAGTTAAAATTTTCTTAGTGTGTAGTGTGTAGGTTTTATTCTAACACTACCCTAATTTTATAACAATATGATATATATCTATATATATACACTTTTTTACTTTTGTAATTTATTAAGAGGAAGAAAAAGGTTAAAGAAACTGCTACAGTGTTTTTTCATTAGTCAAATATGACAACTTGATGTGAAACCTTAACCTACATGCGCCGAAGGAAGAAAGAAATTGGCCACAAAAGCGTCAAAAGACAAAATAGGCAAAGAACAGCCTGTCTGAGTAGGGATGGCAACGGGCGCGGAGTCGGGTTGGGCCGGGGACTAGAAATCTTGATCCCGCTCCTGTATTGTCCTCGTATTCTCATCTTCGATCCGTTTCCGTTACGGAAATAGGCAGAGATTCCCACTCCCGATCTGTTAGGGATAAAATAATCCCCGATCCCGACCCGACGGGGAAGCGAGGGCCCGTTTGGGCCCGGAAATATTTATAAATTTAAAAAAAAAAAAATTCTTCCAATATATTTTTATTCAAAACTTTTTAATCATATAAAAAATTTTTGTGGTGATTTTCAATAATTCATGTATTTATCATATCACTAGATTAATGATAGTAAAATTGATAATTTTTTTTCTTTTTCTATTTTTCCTCTTCTTTTCTATTTTATTTTATTTTATATACATATATA
Organism: Voacanga thouarsii; assembly: GCA_026120185.1. NCBI lineage: Eukaryota > Viridiplantae > Streptophyta > Magnoliopsida > Gentianales > Apocynaceae > Voacanga > Voacanga thouarsii. The sequence goes on along the minus strand of JANUWF010002918.1, from coordinate 22,361 downwards.
ATCTACCTTTATATACATATATAATCATATATAATATATATATATATATAATCTACTTATAATTTATATAGTGTGTGTTTGTGTGTGTGTATATATATATATTAGTATGTATACATATATAATATATATATAATTTATATAGTATGTATACATATACAACACATATATAATTCACCTCTATATGTATGTGTGTGTATATATATATTTATATAATCTACTTATATGTATACATATATATATATATATAATATGTAAAGTGGGCCGGGCGGGGCGGGCCGGGGATCATGCAATCCCCATCTCCAGTCCGGTTCCGATTGGCAGGCCGAAAAATAAAGCCCGCCCCCGCTTTAAATCGGGGAATTTCTAGCCCAACCGAACTGAATCGGTCAGATCCGATTTAAGCGGGGAAATTGCTATCCCTATGTCTGAGTGAAATCGACATGTAGAGCTCTGTTTAAATTTAGAGCGGTGAAGGATCTTCCAGTAGCGCTCCAATGGTTACGTGGTCTCGGGTATTTGGAGGTTCAATACTCTATCAGAAGTCAAGCACTTGGTTGGAAGAGCCTGCCAAGGCATTATCGTACTCCCAAAGCATTTGGCAAGAACGCTGCTTCCTCTGGATTCTTGTGTCTGTCCGCTTTGTGGTTTTGAAAGTGATGATCATCTGTCTTTCTCGTGTTCGTTTGCCACATCAGTTTGGCAAAATGAATAGATTTGAACCTTAGCTCCATGGAAATACTGAAACACAAAAGAATTGAAATAGTAGATCAAAACACTATGTACCAATAATATGAACAAAAATTTTTTAATAGCAAACAATCAATTTAGATATTTACGTTCAAAAAGTACGGAAATTCATCCGATTATATTTGAAAAGAAATTCTTTTCAATTCAAATTAAAATTTTAATATAAAAAATATTAATTTAAATAATTTTTATTTATAAAAAATAATCTTATATTCACAACACATTATATATTTTTTATCTTATTAATTATTAAATCCCATATTTATTCTACATTTAATAATATTTTATTAAAATTTAACAAATTTATCTCAATCTAATCATTATTTAAATACAACGTAGTTAGATTCACAATATATCTTGTTTGTACTTACACAATAATTAGGTTGAAATAAATTTATTTAAATATAATAAAATTTATTAAATATGTAAACTAAATATAAAGTATAAGTGGGACAAAAAAGAAATGTGTTTTAAATTATTATTATTTGAAATTAGAGTAAATTTTTAATTTGAGATAGTTTTTTTATACACTCATGTCCTAAGAGATCAGTGGTAGAGTAATAATTGACTTGTTCTCGGAAAGATGTAATTTAATATAGAATCTTTTATCTCAATAATTAGTATTTTTAATAAATAAAATGAGATAATATTTATATTTATATTTTTAGCATATAAAATAAGAACAAACTATAAAATTTAGGGTATCAATCTACTATAAAGAACAATAATATATATATATATATATATATATATATAAGAAAAATCAAAAGAATATTATTATCGTTGTAATTTAAAATAATTACATTTTTCAATGGCTTCAGATGAATAATTTGATAATACTTAATTGATAAATTTACTGTCTTGAAGGATCCAAATAACAATATCCCCCCCAAAAAAAAAAAAAAAGACTGCATGTGATAAATGCATAATTTGGAGAGGCCAAAACCGAAAACCGGTGATGGATCTTAGTCAAAGATTTAGAAGTCTCAGTTTCAACTTTCAAGCCACAGTGATCGGAATAATAAAGTAACCAAAAAAAAAGGGGGAGGGGGGTTGGGGGGGATTGACAAACAGATCCCGTGTGGGGGCTACTTGGACCAATTTGCCTGGATTGTCTAAATAAAAGTTGTCCCCCCATGCTTCCCCAAACAAAGGTCCTTCATCTTTTACTGTTAAAGACACGTGGAGCGAGCAAGTGGGCTTAACAGATTCGTCCCTCTCCAGAACAAAATGGACTTCATGTGGAACGCCATTGCCATCAAGGCCTTATCATCCCAACAGGAAAATGAACTTCCAGTTCACTCTTGTTTTTTCATTTAATTGAGGCAAATTGGCGGGTTTGTTTCGGCATTGCGTCGACTCTGTGTCACCGTGATTTGATTATTCCCCAAAGTCGCCGTGCTTGAATTTAATATTCTTATGAGTTAAGGCAAATAATTAATAAAATATTTTTTAAAAATCAAATTTAATATTCAATTAACATATAAATATCCATCTTTTTCTCCCATTGGAATACAACGTATAGGTTAGTGTAAAGTTTCCAGAGGGCAAGCCCGGCAAGACAGTGGCCTTTCTTGCTTTCCCCAATCAAGAAACTACTACAAATGTTGGTGTGGTGGATTAGGTCGTTCAACAGAAAGTTGAAACGCGCCAGGATGTCTACAAGGCAATTAGAGTTTTGAAATATTTTTATTCACATGTATCGCGACTTGCGAGACGCTAGTTGAGCATTCCTAAGCCTTCGATTCAGTGTTTTAACTAGGAAAGAAGGATTAGATGAACATTAAGCAAGTTGAGCTCTATAAACCCAACCACGTAAGCCTGATGCTTCTTTATTCCAATAGAGGGATCGACCATGGTTGCCTCTGGGTTAGTAAACTTAACGAATCGAAAGAGAATTTTGTCGCAGGAACTATATTACATCCACTGTTCTGTGTCCGTGTGAACAAAAATGCGCAGCATGTTAGGTGAATCACCGTTATTTTACATAATAAAAGGATGAAAGTTGTGGCTGTCTCGAGTGCTTTAGGCAAAAATTGCGTGGCAGACTCAATAGATTGATACAACATGAGTCAATTTTATAGGTGGAAATGACTTCTGCTATGGAGTGGATCAGCAACACTACCAAAACCACTCCTTTCTTGCATCTACAGCTCTTACATTAGTTGATACCAAAGGTATTGCCCCATACAGTGAAACAAAATCATTAAAGCATTTATTCCTTCTGTTGCTGTGTCCCTTTAGGCTGCTAATACCTGAAGAACCAATCTCATATATCTTACCTGCAGAATTCAAACACCAGTGTATCAGAGTTAGGCTTAGGCCATAGAAAAATGCCACTGATTAAAATTTAACAGGTTATCATGGTAATGAAAGTGAATGATGACTGAAAAAATATTAAGAACCGTTAATATATACATGCTCGGGAGGTGTTTGTATGGATTATTTTAAACTTTTTGACTAACAGTATCTCATCTTCTATTTTATATCCTCGTGAATATTTCCACGACAAAGAGGAATAAAGACTGCATATTACGTCAGTGACAGTTGACGTAGCAGCTATCATAGCACTATCAAACCAAACCAAGCATAAGTTCTTAGTCTCCAATGGATTGCTGGTTTACATATGAAACTCAGAAAAATGCAAGGAAAAAAAGGTAAGCAAAACATTACCTTTAACCCAAACTGGAGGGGCTTCTGTGGCATTTGCAACAAGCAGAGACATTGCTATGTCTTCACAATTTCTGGCATGAAAATCAGAAACACATGCTCAAAATTCAGTTGCAGCTTAGATTCGAGTCTCAGACATCACCCAGAAAAGAATCATTCAAGCATACCTCTCTCTCGATACATAATCATGAATTGATGAGGGCATCTCATGAGTATACAAGTCTAAGTACTTTCTATGGAAAAATGCTGCTTTAGAGAGGACCATACTATATGTGCCCATCCACCAAACCGACCACCATCCACCATATTTATAATTGGCAACACCATTTTGCTGTCATACATCAAGAGTTGTGTTGAGATAAGCTAGTGAAAAGCAAGAATCTGTTGTACAGATATCATGTATCTGTGTGTGCTAAAGAGTGTACCCTCCAGCAGACCATCAGAGACACTAGAATATAGTTCTTTGTTAAGCAATCTACGTTGCATGAAGAAAAGGGAACCATAACTGGCAACCTTGTCTCAAAAAAAGATCAGAGGTAATAAAAAAAAAAACACACAACAAGCAAACTTGTTGTACCAAATAAATTTTTTCGTCAAAGAGATACAAAAATCTGGATAATTCTTGCATCAGAATAAGAACAGTAGAGCACAAGCCTACGACCTAGAGTAGGGAAAAATCACCAAAAGTGTTTGGTTGCCAAGCGCAGAAGTGGCGGAAACGTTCTCTAGACACAAATAACATTAATATGGTTGACTGAAAACCCAAGAAATCAAGCCAATTTCAAGAAGCTAAACTTTACAATTTAGATAATATACCATGATATATCAAACCTGAATTACTGAGTCAGTAGTGGAGAGCAAACACATTCTGACAAGTTTGTGAAATTAAAAAACTTCCATTAACTCATGAAAAGCCGTTCTGTTGAACTAACCGACATTTATCACAAGAATGGAAATTGACAAAATAGATTCTACAGGATCCTTTATAGATTCTCTAACATAGTTTCTTCAGAATCAGAAGTATTATTGCACTTGCCTACAAGCTAGGCTTAAACTATGCCGCATGTGGACAGCTTCTAAAAGCAAGTATATCTTCAAAAGTACCACTCCATTGTATAATGAAAAGAGGAAAACAATAACCCACCTCCTCATCCAGCCAATGCATGCGGGGAACAAAACCTACCATTGTTTGAGAAGCACTTTGCCATACTGTAAATGCAAAATCCAGAGTACGACAAGGAACAATGACATCATCATCAACTGAGAAAATTGCATCAGTTCTGAGATCCTCAATCGGTTTGAATCTATTATTCAAATTATCCTCCTCATTTAGGTCAAACCTGATATTGGGCTTGTGAGCTGTCTGCGATTTTTTCAACACTATGTTCCTCAGATAAGCTTTTAAGCTTTTTGATGGCGGATCACTTTCACTCCACACCACATGTATTGCATCAGTTCCACTACAAGACGCATAGTGGGCAACAGACTGCTTAAGCAAAGAATTTCTCTTCCATGTATTTATAAGAACGGTGTAGCCACCCCTGGAAAAAGACAAATTAAATATGAAATACTGTTATACTGATAAACTAGATGTTCAAATATATGCATTATTTTCAAATGCCTGTAGAGTTCAGACAAGTTAAGTCAAGATATTTGAAAGACTGATAAATTAATGAAGAATAATATTTAGGAGCGATGTGTTATAATATAGCTAATGTTTAGAGAGAATTTAAATCAGAAGCTGTTGGACTTATTTATCCAAGGCATAATAAATTTCTTCCCCAAACTCCAGAGCTAAATGACTTCAATTTGATTCCACATGAGACACCTATGAAATAGAAAGCCTTCTAAACATTTTTTCAAATTTGCCTACCATTCAAAACAAATAGATTATCCAACCATAACATCAGAAGGATTAGGTTCAGATGAAGAGGTATGAACTTATGGCTGCACCTATCCTACAACAGTTTCTGAACAGAATTAACAATTTACAACAGAATGAATCAGATGAAGTCTTGCAGACAAATACTGCCTCATGGAAGTTTTCAGGTACATTTGTAAGAGAAACAGACCAAAAATAATCCAGAACTGGAGAACCAGAGATAAAATAATCGTGCAAAGGGATGAAGCAACAATTTCTTAAATTGGTGCTTTTCCCCTTTTGAGGTTGGTTGGATGCTGATGATAAGGATTCCAACTCAACACAAGAATACATGACGAAGAAATATTGTGCTTTGGTCCATATGGAAAGGCGAGTGCAAAATCCATAAATGATGATGTTGGCTAAAAATGTCTTAGTAACATGAGATGCTATGGGGAATATCTATTCTTGTGTATAACCCCTCAAGCTGACAGTTCAAGGAACCATTGCAACTAGGTGGAAAAGAAATTCTAGATCTACATAATAAATACAGAATCCAATATGCACATTTGTCAAATTTTAAAGCATGAAGAATCCCAGTTCCAACTTCAAAGATTATGTTAATCACACATACTCGTGTTCTCTGAAGAAACTGAATTTTCTAACAAAAGAAACAGAAACTACTAAAACAGACGAAAGTTTCTCTCCAAGACAAGTTTGGAAAAAGAAAGGGGAGAAATAGTGTCCAAATAGAGAAAACAGAAGAGACGGATCATTCAGTTCCAGTTTTGGAATATATCCAAAATAATTCAAACACTATTTGACAAAAAAAGAGAAGGACACAAGGAAGGCTCAGAGAAAGATTATGGAGATGTAATATTTATGACTAAACCCAGCCATCAAAGTGCAAGAAACATCCCTAAACAAATGTCATGATCTGTGGAATTTATAGCAAGGGACTAGAAAGCTCAAAGAAACATGCTACACGAAGGAATGGATGCTAAAAATAAAATTTTATGAACTTGCACAGAAGTTTTACTCTGCATGGATTGCAACTCAACCTAACAAAGCTTTGCCCCATTATCTAATGCCAACTAGTTAGGTTGATACTTCCTTTGAACCTACGTTCTTTCACTGCATCATACCAAAAACTCATTAGCTGCATTGAAACAAGTACTTGCAAGGAAGAAAAAACAAAAATTAAAACACGTAAAGAGAAGGAAGAAAAAAAGAAGCATTGAACACCTCATTAATTAATACAGGAGAGAAATGGAGATTTTCCATTAAAGGTTTCTCCAACTCGAGATCAATTGCCGACCTAAGGCTGTTTCTCGCGGTACGTCCCATAAATAATGACCTATTCAATTTGCATATCTCTTAAGCACTATCTACTCAATTAATGACCAAATTCCATGGTAAAGTTAAGAATCTTATCCACTCTAATTTGAAGTAAACTCGCATTCTTCAAAGTAAGCTACTCATTACATAACCATCACCTAACCCAGCCAACGAACTCAATACAGGGCACATAATCAATCCACACAATGATTGAATATAAGATAAAAGGAAAATGTGCAACCACGGAGCTTCATTCGCATAGATCGGAAAATATACCTGGAGGTAGAGGAGACAGAGGATGGATAGTGAGGATGCCAACCCATGAAAGCTCCGATTTTCGAGCTGAGCCACACGACGACACCTAAGAAGAATACGCAGAGGAGGAGCTTAAACCTTATACCACCGAGAGACTGCTTCACACGGCGGTGAAGAAGAGGTGAGCGGCCATTGTAGACACCTCTGTTGGCTGCCTTCTCCTTCGCCGGGGAATACTCTCCGCCGGTCACGGCAGTGTCCCTGATCGCAATGAGGGTCGACATGCTTCAACTCCGGCCCATTCGACGGTTGTGATCTTGTCGAGCTTCCCCTTTTTGAACTTACTAATCTTCCGATAAATAATCACTAATCACTAATACAAAACAACAAATGATTAGAATACTAAGTACAGCAGCAAATTCTATTTCCCAAATACAACACTCATTGCAAAGCCTCCAAATGGCTCTTCATACGCGGTCCCGACCTGACATGCCAACACTTTTGTGTTTCGTCTCTGAAGAAAAGATAGGCCATCAACTCAATAATAAAATTCATTTATTATTTATTAATACGATAAGCCTTGGTCATAATCAGACTTGATGTAGTGAGTTTTATAGTTTAATTCTCCATTCATTTTTAATATTTATCAAAATTACGCAAATCACAACTAAATAAAATTTTTAAAAAATAAATGACTTTGACAATTGAAGTTATATTAATAAAATAATAAATAATAATATAATTAGAAAAATAATAACTAAATATTTAATTTTATGAAATGATAAACAATTTAAAATAAAAAAGTCACAAAAAATAGATATTTTAAAATAGAGATTATATTAAAGTTTAAGATAATAATATATTTATTTTAGAAAGATAAATCTTCATTTTTAATATTTCAAAATAAAAATATAAACATTTAATTTCAAATAAAAAAAAACTATAATTGAAATAACAGAACATTCTATAAATATACTATTAAGAAATCTCATCCTTTCTAGAATAACTAATCAGTCATTTAAAAAATATAAAGTAAAAAAGAAGAAAAAAAATTCTGACTTAGTTTTTCAAAGTAAAAATATTTATTTCTTACGCCTCTATTTATCTATCAAAATTAATTATTTTATATATTTTAAAAAAAAATTAATTAATCTCTTAAATTCATACAACTTTATTTATACATTCTAAAAGTATCCTTAAATTTAATATTTTTCACAACTATTTTCTTACTTTATTTGTTCAACTCTCTCTCTTTAAAATTATTATACTTTTATTTTTTAAAACTATTTAATATAAAAGTATAGTAATAAAATTAATATTAATGATACTTATATTTTTTTAATATGATAAATAAAAAAATAATAATAATTTTTAATTATGATAAATAAATAGAGCCGAAAAGAATAATAAACAAGTAATCATCTCTCCAGTTTTTTCAACTAATTTGACATTTTTAGGCTTTGATATGAAAATTGAAGCAATTATTATAGTGACCGACTGACCCCTCCGCGTTAAGTGGATTGCCATCAGATTAAGAACATTACATGTGGCTCATTGCTGAATAATTCAATAATCCATGGTGCATTTTTCTGTCGAGTACGAACTAATAGAAACAAACAGTTGCGGCCCAAAGAAATTGCTGAATATTTCAATTTTCAAGGCTTTCGAAAATGGCCAGCCGCTTGTTTTGTTTTTTGGATTTTTTAGCATAAAAAAATACATAGCACACAGTGTAGCCAAAGTTCCCCAGTCTGCTTTCAAAGCACTCAACATCAGAGATGGAACAAGAAGAAATTAAACTCGTACGTTTCAAAAAATTTAAAAGAGCGCAAGACAAAAATTTTCAGAAAAAATTGTAGTTTTAAAAATTATTAGGGGTCCTTGAATATTAACCGTAAATGTACGAACCAAAGGAATGCAGCGCACGCAAACAATATACGAAGGAAACTTGCAATATTTCACCCATATATCGAATGGCCAAAAGTAAGATTCAAGATCGGTCTTCACATTTAGGGGATAAATCCAGACTCTTCTATGATCTCTTTAGCCTTCGTTTTTCTCAGACATAGGAAAGAAACTATACATGCAAAGTAGTTCATGCTAATAGTTGCTACTTTTTACTTTACCCTCCCAGCTGACCCTTCAAATCAACTACGATAACACTGATGTTATCATAGCTTTGGCGTCCCAGAGCAAGGCGAGTCAACACCCCTGCTGCTGATGCAATTCGAGTTGGGAACAGTGGTGCTGTCCTTTGACTGCTACTGACTCCAATAGCTGAAGGATTTTCTTCTCTGAGACATTCTCTGGCAACTTGACCAGCCATGGTGCTAGATAGCACATCCCACAAACCATCGCTTGCAAGAATCAAACATTCATCTTCTGGGTCCCTTCTTCTGAAGAAAATCTCAGGCTCTGATGACACGACGGGTTTTAGATACTTATCTCCTGTGGGGAAAGCAGCAAAGAGGATTCAGAAGGGCTTTCAGACCCCCACAAGCTTAGAAATTGTTGAATTTTTTCCAAACATAATTTAACTAATGCAAAATTGAAATTGTGGATGAAACAGGCAGCATTGCGATTTTTAGGCTCAAAGTATTGCAAGGATCATCAATCAAAACCAGAAGGATGCAAAATCGCTTTGGCATAGGTTACAAGATGAAGATTCCAAGGATTGATTTTAAAGAAAATACTATAGTACCTGTTAATATTTGAAACCTTGGTCATGCAGATGTGTCAAAACTCATGAATCCAAGGGACTAACGGGCTAAACTACAAGGGCTGGGAGTACACAATTCAACAGAACCAAGAAGGCCCATGCACATCCCAATGCATATGATTTACGAAGGTAAATTTAAAATGTTAATCACGCAGAGCTTACAAGGAGGGCCTGCTTCATTGCAGACCTGAATGAAACATTCAAGAATGACACAAGTAATAGAGAAAGGATGCAGAAGCTGGAATAGATACACAACACGAGGTCCTTAAGTAATTCAGAGCCAAGATGCCTTCTTCCAATTCACTGTAAACAATCATCACCAATTCATTTTAAGAAAGGCTCATAACATGCATCTCCTAAACTAGATTATTCTATTCTAGGCAACTGATTATCTTGCATCTTGCTAGTTCTCTGACCTCCTGCAAAATGGAAGAGGATTGAGGAACGGTAGGAAAAGAGCAGGATAGAGTCATGATTGGTTTGGGCTCAGAGACTTGGTTGGTGTACCAGAACTCATTTATTAGCATTTGAAAAGCTCCATTTTACTTGTTTTTTTTCCTTTTCATTTCTTTAATCCAAGTAAAAGTTATGGCCAAACCTTTTTTAAATATCCTCTATAATCAAATTTGCTATTTTACATGATAACTAACATCAAGTGACAATTGAGCATCTGAACAATGATTTTAGTTAAGAGGACCTCATGCAAAGAACTTGTCGGTTAAAAGGACAAACCATGTGACACGTATGCCCTAACCGTTAAACAATATACATGTATGATTTTTCAGCCGAAACCTACAAGGAACAGAGCGAACACGTTAATGGGCTGCTGCTTCAAAGGGAACTCTTCCGATGGCATTCTATAAATGTTGTCACATAAAGAGAGTTTAAAAAATTCCATTAAACCAATTAACCTCCTAAAAACCTAATGCATTAGATCACATAGTAATGCAACATTTTCACCGGAAAAAAAGAAAAGGCAACTTAAATTCAAACACAAGTTGATATTTCTTTCCTTAGTGGCTTTAAGCATATTACTAGTGGAAATCCTCCACTTCCCCAGAAGGGGAGTTCTCGTGTCCAAACCGCAGAAAATTGTTAAGAATATGTAATTCCACGTAGAAGTAATGAATTCAAATAGCAAGCAAGACTAGCTGATAATTGTCATAGGCATATATAATCAGCACGATCACAGAAAACAATACTAATCTGCACTCCTGATCAGCCTTTCAAAATATTTAAAGGCATCCACGAGACAATCAAAGTCATAGTTATCTATCCATAATCAAAGCCATAGCATGACAAACAAAATTAGCACAGGCTCTGCAGAATTAAGATTTTGCATGAGTACCTATTGCCCGAGACATAGCAAGAATTCCTTCAACTCTTGCTCCATGGTTGAAGAGAACCTTTCCACCACTGGCTTCAATCCTTGCACGCTCTTCAGCAATATCAGGCTTTAACCAACCAAAGAAGGAAAAAGAATCGATAATTAAAAATAAATAAATAAAAATGTCCAGAGCATGGATTAGAAAATTATTGAACATCACGTCCAAAACTAGCATTTTCTGCAATTTTTGAAGGGGTTTGGATCCTTGCCATTTTGGGGCTAAAAAATAGAATAGATAAACCATCGATGCCATTCCAGAAATTGCTGTATTATAGGGATTTATACACAACATAAATTTGTAACTAATTGGAAAAGATCAAATCTGGACCGTTAAAACAAAAGATCAAATAACATGTCCGATTGCTGGACGAAGTCCGAGTAAGAGATGGTAAAGTCGTGCATGTCGCAAATCATACCTTGTGATCGATAGACAGAGGCATAGACCTCCCTCCGCGGCAGAGGACAGCCCGTGAGTCGCCGCAATTGGCAACGATAATATCATCCTGCGTTAAGATCACAACCATAGCGGTGGAACCAGAGAACATTACGTCACTTGGCCTGCAGGCACATTTTTCCACTCCACAGTCGCACCTGTACAAGTACCCGGTGGCCAGCTCGTCCATCCTCAGGAAGCAAGTCGTCAGCACTCGCCTCCACGCCGCCTCTATTTCTTTCTGAAGCGCATTATTAGTTAATTCTGGCGGCGGATTCGAGCTGCTAGCACCGCTAGTACTAGGTACCGTCATGTTGCCCACGCGCATCACCTCCTCCTCAAAGATAATGTGCATCCACTGTCTGCATATTGCTGACACCTGCATTTGAATATGTAGACGCATGCATTATTAACAGAGATCGCATAAAATTACCACCATAAAACTCATCAGGAAACCAAAACAAAAGAAAGGAATCAGGAAATTAAACTAGTTATCAGTTTTTGAACTCAAGAAAACTTGATTTTGAAAAGGTTTATTTTCTGTTTGGCCATTGCCATTTTCAACCAAAGAATTTAAAAGGCTGTATTTGGCTTTTCAAAATTGGCTCATTCTGAGTTTTTGTTTCATAATTTTACGAAAGAGAAAGGGAAAGTAAGATTCAGAGGCAATGAGTTTTACATGCGGCCCTCCATGTCCGTCAAAAACACCAAATAAATGCACGGGTTGGTTGCGATTAATTCTCGGATTGCAAAGGCTGGTTCTAACAGTTATGGCGTCTTCCATTTGACGCAGCCTGCCGATAACGGACATGACTCCGACCGCTGGCACAGGAAAGTCGGCAACTTGAGCCACTCTATTGGCAGCATCCTCGTTCGATGTCGACGAGCGATGCAAGCTCTCCCAGCTGGGGACGGAAGATAAAGAAGGCTCATCGGCAGGCGAAATCCTCAGTCTCCTAATCTCAAGCCTCCTTCTCCTTCTGGCCCGGCAGTTCTCCGGCGAGAAGTTCTGGTGTTTGTTCCCCATTTCAGAACCGTAACTCTACACCTCCGCCGTTGACAATCCCTCTTATTTATAATTGCTTCCCCGTTCGAATGCACAATATCCACCTCCCCAACCACTCCACCGCATCCGTAGAAAAAAACAAACTCTATTTTTAATGCAAAATGTCTTTACATGCAATTGGATGATTATATAGACATGTCAGTATTAGTACGAATTAAGATAACCAATGCAGATGCTGCTAAAGAGTCTAGGCACGGTGGATATCAAGATGGCCAGGCTGAAAGCTAGAAGATGAAACCGCAAGGAGTATGCTTTTGTTGCGAAATACTCGTCTAATCCTCTTTTATAATACTCCATTTCTATCAACTAAATTGATACTTGATACGCTATTTTATATAAAAAAAATTTTAAAAAAATAATATAGTATAATAAAAATAAAAAATATATAAATTTTAAATATTTTATATTAAATTTAAATATATAAAATAATATATATAATATATTAATTATTTTATAATATATAATATATTAATTATTTTAAAAAATTATTAAATTTTTTAAATAGTTTAAAATAATAAATTAATTAATTTAGTTGAGATAGAAATTTTATTTTTTTAAATATAATTTATTAAAAAAGATAATAATTTTAAATTTTTTTTTTCTCTTTTCTAACTGGAGGCCTGACATGTTCTATTTTCTGGAATTAATTCTACGAATACGATCGAGAGCATGACTCTGGTGGAGGATTTTTTTTTTTTTTCCCTGTACATGATCCAAATTAAAAAGAAAAAATAGAACATATAAGCTTCAGGTTAAAAAGAAAAGTTAGATTTTTATTTTTCGAAAAATATATTTCTCCGTCTCACAAAAATTAGTATATTTTTATTTTTATAAATTAATAAATATAGTGAATATAATTAATGTAATTATTTTTCTTATATTTTCCTTATTCATCCCTTTATTAATACTTTAGTAGTCATATAATCATATTAATATTATATGACTAATGTAATTAAAATTATTATTAAAACTATTTTTTCTTTTTTTCTTTTTTGCAAAATACAAATCAAGTGTCAAATATATTATTCATTCTGCTTTAACGAAATTGATCTAATTATCATTTCACACTATACAAAAATTATGGACACTTTTCTTTAAAATGTTTTGAATTATATTATATAATATAAAATAATTAATATACTTCTTTCGTATATTATTTTTATATATTTAAATTTAATATAAAATATTTTAAAACTTACATATTTCTCACTTTTATTATACTATATTATTATTATTATATTCTAATTTTTATTTTTATATAAAATATTATTTCAAATTAATCACTATTAATTTAATTAGAACAAAAATAATATAAATTAACTGTAATATATAATTAAATTTTCTAATTTTTTATATTAAATCTAATGCATAAGTGAAATTTCTACCAAATTCAGCTGATCAATTAATCTAAGGCATATTTAAAATTTGAAAAACTGATTATTTTTAAAAATCAAAATAGACCTATAATTTGAGCTATAGGAAAAAATTGAAAATAAGGACCGAACGAGTATTAGAAACCAAGAAGATGCGGGGAAAAAGATGACGTGATATAGAATGAGGCGGTCGTAATTGGGCATTTGCCCAACCTGACCGAACGGCCCATCACCGTAAATGCATAAGTTCCGAAATCCTATTCCACAGTTCTCTTCGTGTAGTCAAATTCTCCTCTCGCGATAAACGAGATGATATTAGATATAGAAAAATCTCGAACGTGGGAGACGCATCATCAAATTTTGACCACTTCCTCATTCTGGCCCCAGAAAGAATATGGGTCAGTAACGTCGGTTACATTACATCTTGCCACGTAGATCCATGAGAGGCTACAACCCAACTAAAGAGCGGCTCAGCAGTAAATAGCCGCACCCGCACGGCTTGGCTTACGTGTGTGGTCAGTGGAAGGCACATCGGAGATCTCTGAGAATAGAAAAGCCATTACGGAAGTGTCGTCATCATCAGAGCTTGCGTTGTGGAGGGCGTTAGATTTCCTAAGTACGCACATGGCTTGGGCAGTCAAACGCGTGGGCACAGATTCAGCTGGTTTTTGGTATAGGGAAGCGGATGAGGAGATAGAGGCGGTGAACAAGAAGAATAGATTTGGATGGGGTGGCCTGAAATTGGGGGGAGTGACGTTTTCTGGTTTCCCAGCCCATCTGCGACGATGAGTAATGGAGTGACGTGCGATTGCAGCCTGTTCCCTTGTACAGTTGTACATAGTATACTTCGTTTCTGAGGAAAAGCGCTCAGCTTAGCAAGTGGTGACTGTGTATGCTGCCGGTGAATCAAGAGGACTACAGCTCGGCCATTACTAGGATGCGATAGTTGGATTTTGGATGCAGAAATTTTATTTTCAAAACGATATAAATTTATTAAAGATTTAAAACATACTACACCAAATTATTACTCTCTTCTCCCTTTTATCTGTCTTTTAAAATTAGTAGTAAAATTTTTATTTTAATTTATTTGTTTTATTAATAAATTAATATTATATTAATTATAATTTTTTTATAAATATTTCTCTTTAATATAATAAGTACTTCTACATTTGTAGTGAAAAATAAAAGTAAATTAAATATACTTACAACATATAAAATTTTGAAATTTGATTACTTGTTAGTAATGAGATAGATTCTTTGAGGGTAAAATAAAAAATATTGATTAATTAACTAAAAATTTTATTTTTTAAAAATTTATGAATCAGTTAAAATAGATAAATAAAAAGGAATTGATGAAATAATAATTTGGCAATAAATTATATGCTTTATCAATGCTAAGAGTCAAAATAATTAACAAATGTATTGGAGCAGGTCATGACTCTCTTGATGGTTTGTGTTGTGAGTTATTATATCCATTTCACAATATAAGTCATTTTAGACTTATATACGGGAATTAAGAGTTTATAAATTTTAAATAATTTTAAAATTAAACTTTCAAAAATACTCCTAATTAAATTTTTGTCTACTTTAATAATTAGAGAGAGTTGAGTCATAATTAGTGGAAAGAAAGATTGTAGGGAGAGGTAGAGTTGAAAAAAAAATACTAATAATTTTTTATAGAATTTTTTAAGATGACTTATATTATGAAAAAACTTTTCAAGTTTAAAACGACTTATATTATAAAACGGAGGTAATAATAGTTATAGATTTGAACATTATCAAATTTAATATAATATTTTCTCCATCTCAAAATAAATATTTCATTTAATCGTTATGCGGATATTAAGATAAGTAGATTTTTTTAATTAATTAAATATTTTCTTTTATTTTTACCCTTAAAATTCAATTTATTCTCTATTTATATTACGGAGTATTTAAATTCTAAATTTTTTTTTATATACTCCAAATTTCTTCTCCCATCGGTTATTTAATTCAAATAGATGGTACTATATCCGTTTCACAATATAAGTCGTTTTAGATTTATGAATAAGAATTAAGGGTCTTAAATTTCATACAATTTTAAAACTAAACTTTCAAAAACACCCATAATTAAGTCTTTATCTACTTTGATAATTGAAGAGGGTTGAATCATAATTAGTGGAAAGAAAGAAATTGCAGGGAGGGGTAGAGTTGAAAAAAAAGTAATAAATGTTTATAAAACTTTGTAAAACGACTTATATTGTGAAAAAACTTTTTAGGTCCAAAATGACTTATATTATGAAATAGAGGTAATAGTAATTACCATTGATGTTTCTCAGAATTAAGATGATGAGTATGAACAACAAAACTTGTAAAATCGATTTTTTAAGTATTTAAATATACTAAGTTGTTAATATTTATTTTTTTAAAATTATAAATATATTATGAAATTTAATTTTTGATGTATTTGATAGAAAGATTTTAATAGTTACATATGTAATGGAATTTTTTTCTTTTTCTTTTAGAATATATTTTCAGAAAATAATGCTAACTTGTCAAAATATATAAATGAATGAACATTCTACAAAACCAAATCCACATTTTAAAATTTAAGAAAGTATATTTCAAAGGGATCCTTTTTCAGTTATATGTTTTCTTCAATTTTCTTCAATATGAAGTATATGCGTCATCAACAATTACAGGCCAAATTTTCTATGAATTGTGAACGCAAGTGCAAAAACTGAAAATTTTTCACTATAATTCCACCAAATAAAGTAGTTCGAATGCCGGACAAAAGTTAGGAGGAAGTTGTGAGCACAAACTCCAATACCCATTGATTAGATTTCTTTAAAAGTATAAAATGTTTTTTTAAGTTGAGACTCTTAGAAGAGAAAATCTCAAAGACATGACAAAATGGAGATTCATATATACTCTAAATAGAAAAGAAAAGAAAAATAGAAAAACTTAAAGCATTTGAAACTTATATCCTAACTTGATCTAAACGTGTAATTGAGTTAGCTTTGCCCAATAAATCACAGAAAAGAAAAACAGCAAATAAAAAATATTACAGAATTGGTTGCCATTAAAAATGGAGTCAATGAGAGGAAAAAATAAAAAAGACAAAATTGCAATAGAAAATGGAACTGCAAGGGAAGCCTTAGACGCACGGTGAGGTTGATGTGAAGATTCCAAAGTCAAATCAGAAATCTCTTCATTGGACCAGAACACAAAATACAAAACGTCACTGATGGAAACTTTAACCCCAAAGTTTCATTACAGTCCGAAACTGCTAGCCAAAACCTTCTCCTTTTCTCCTTCTTTAAGTGTAGAAAACTTAGATTAGACTATTTAGTTTCAAAACAACACAGAGTTACACAGGAGATCAAGATTCACAAATTGCTAGAAAGATGAAACTTCCAAATGAAACGACTGGTATGCATTGAAATGTAAGACCATAGTGCATTAACTTTATCTTGCCACCCACCAATTACATCATATACATAATGCCAGACTATTTCCCCAGCTTTCCTCTATTTCATCAAACTTTTCAAAATCTGAATAGTGATCAGCATAGTAGAACATCCCCAAAAGCTATTTTCTTTAAGCAATAATAGAAGCAAGTTACAGGCATCATTGACTTATTTTTCCGCTTTTAATAGAATGAGAAAAACATGCAGAAAATTTAAATGAATAGCTCCACTGTAAATGCAATCGATTGCAACAAGAATTATCAAACTGGGAAACAAATGGAAAAAAAGCATCATGCATTGTGTAGAAAACATACTTTAATGGGCAAGAGACACAAAAGATTACCTCTGGTGGCAATAGTGGACGCAACTTTGATTACGTTTATCTTATATGAATTCAGATAACTATAATTACTTCCATGTTATTTGAATTCATTGAATTTTGATTACATTTATCTTATCTAAATTTATTGAATTCAGATAACCCATTCAGATAACTCTGATTACTTCCATATTTTCTGAATTCATTGAATTTTGATTACATTTATCTTATCTAAATTTATTGAATTCAGATAACCCATTCAGATAACTCTGATTACTTCCATGTTATCTGAATTTATTGAATTTTGATTATGTCTATCTTTCAGATAACTCTAATATTAAAAAAAAAAACCCTTAAAATTTCTTCACTAGAGAAAAAAAAAACCCTCTAAAATAGAGCCATGTGTTAATGCAGGAATGTGCGATGTGTTGTAACAGGAGGCTTCCGCAACTCTTATTATATATATATATATATATATATATATATATATATATATATATATATTTGGGGAATAGAGTACTATTAAATGGAGATGAATTTAAAATGTTAAATTTTAATTTTTAAAAAGACAAATAGATTCAGACAAAGACTAAGTTAGAAATTGACACTTATTCTAGAACGAATTGAGTAATAATTAAACAAATAAAAGAGAAAGTCTTTTCATTTTCTTACTACTATTAATTATTCTATATTTTTAAATATATATTATTACACAAATTAAGTATATTAAAATTTTTAGTATATTATGATATTTTAAAATTAATAAATTATTAATAATTATAAAATATTTTTGAAATTTAAAAATTAATTAATACTATTATTTAATGAAACCATAATGATAAAACATAATTAAAAAATAATGAATATATTTTTATTTTATAAAATAACATAGAATTTGAAACAATAAAATTTTTTAAAAGTGATAGATTTTTTGAAATATGATGAATAGTTTATTTTGAACAATTAAATATTTTTCACATTAAATTCTTACTATCATATGATAGCATAAGTGTGGAATCTGGGCAGTGCAAGTTGCGTATGGTAATTTGCGCGGCGATTTTACACTCGGATAAAAAAAAGTAAAAATTTGACGTGCAAAAAAGTGACTACATGTTTTTTTTTTTTTTGTAGAATGGCGTCATTTTGATTATTCAAAACGAGTCATTTTGATGTTGATGTAATTGTGTGAAATATTTATGTAATCGTGTGAAGTGGTTATGAAATCATATGAATTTGTTCAAATAACCACACAAGTTCTATATCCCAACTTGTGTGCCCCGGATCCATAAGTGTGATTGTAAACTTACAGTATTAGTTAATCCGACTAGTATAGCACTAGCGAACAGCTAGACTTCTTCTTTTTATTATTAAAAAATGTATATAGTGTTATGAATTATTGGAATTTCCATTAATTAGTGGAGGCTCCACTAATTATGGATTTATGTGAATTATTAAAAGATTTTTATGGATGTCCACCATTTAGTGGAGACACCATTAATTGAGATTAGTTGAAGATGATGTATGCCATGATGTATTTCACTAATTAGAGCTCTATAAATAGAGCTATTCTCTAAACTTGTAATACACCATCATTTTGTGAAAGAAAGATTAGTGAAAGAAAGATTAGAGAAAGAATTGTGAGAGAAAGAAAGAGAGAAGTTTGAAGAGAAATTCTTGTGTAAAGAATAGATAGAATTTTCTTAGTGTGTAGTGTGTAGATTTTATTCTAACACTACCCTAATTTTATAACACGTTATCAGCACGAGTCTCTACTGGTACAAAAGCCGGAAGACTAAGCACGAGTTTCATCGTTACCAAAGCCGGAAGACAGTACGCATTTATTGATCTCTATGGCTAACATCGCTAAATTCGAATTTGTAGCCCTTGATATTTCTGAAAACAAAATTTTATATGTCATACAAAAATGCATCTAAATGCTAAAAAAAGGGAGATCCATATGTCATGTGGATAAAAAGAAAGATTTGACCACCTGAAGATGGTCGTACTACCCACTGTACGGTATGAATGGTTGCACCTGAAGTTGCAAGATTGTAAAACCGTGAACTCCGTGATGTATAAAACTACATCTTAGTTAAAAATTTTGCGGAGAAAAAGTTACTGATGAAGTTATATTGGAGAAGACATTCTCCACTTTTCATACCTCGAATATTGTCCTGCAGTAACAATATCGAGAAAAATGGTATCCCAAATTGACAAATTTACATGAGTTATTATTGAGAAATCATGAAGCCAGATGAACTGGCTCAACAGCACTCCCAGAAGTGAATGCTGTTGGCTCCAGCAGAAGCCATCGTTATAGTCGTAGTTGTGGCAGTGGCCGTGGTTATGGTCATGGACACACTCGATATTTCCCTTATCACAGAGAAATACTGGCCACCTGAAGTGGAACAGAAAAGATAATAAGGGAAAAAGATATTTCCATTAATAATAAGCATCACATCTTTTATTCATAGCACTAGTGTTCATATGAACTTAATGATACATGCTTATAGTTGCTCTTTTGTAATTGAGCTGACAAATGTAAGATGAAGGTTTGTAATTGTTCTTTTTCAATATTTACATTAGAGGACGACAAACAATTAGTAATTATGGACTTCAACTCCTCTTTTTCGACATCCTCCTCCTTTTCTTTCCCTTTTGAGCCAGCATCGAGACTAGCAGCAGAAGTAGCCGTAAAATTACTGCGAAATGAGTCTTGAGATTTTATGATCTCCTTAAGTTTATTATATTTCTTATTATATTTGGCCTTGAAACATGCTTGTCTTAATTTCTGTGTTTGGTCCTCTAACTTCGTATTAGGACTTTCTTCCACCAACTGTTTTTCACATTCCAGTATCGCAATGGCTTCTTGTAATTTCTTCTCAGCCATATGTCCTCCTTCTTCTTTATTATGCATATCCTGTAAATCGAAGTGATATCATCGGTTATTTACTTATAAATCTTTCATAGTTTCATACTTACAAATTATAAGTATGTATGAGAGAGAACCTGAACATTCTTGATTATGGTCTCCAAGCTCACCAATTTCCTGTGAGGCCATCGACGAATTCCTAACTCCCTACATCTTTTCTTGAGACGGGTTATGCCAATATTCAGTTCTTTGGCTGCGCTTTTGATTGGTAGGTAAAAGTACTGCGAAATTGTTTCTCTTGATAGTGTCTGGGAGTTATTGCCCTTCTTCTCTCTCTGCCTCTTAATCATCTTCTTCTCCCCAGGAATTTTGTCTGCAATAATATCGTGAACTTCGATATTATGCATTTCATGAGTACTTACTCCGACTTCGTTGCCAAGACCACTCATTATTTCTCCTAGAAAAAGAAAATAATATCAGTAAAGGTAATACCATTCAAAATCCATGTTTAAATGTATAATAACCTGGAAACATATTATGGCTTTGTTCAAAATCCATTAGAGAGTAGAAAGGATCATGCACAAGCATATCCTCATTCAAAGGAATAGCATCAAGAAGAACAGTATCAAAAGCAGTCTCTTGTAGGGGCAGATCAACTTGGTCCAAAGCGGTATGTTCAAAACTTCCACTGATTTACATAAAAAACAAACCAAAAGAGAGTTTAATTTCATTATCAAGCACACTAAAAACAAATGGAAGCCATCAAAGGTATCTCACCTGAAATTTGGAGGAAGCGGTTGGTTTGAAAAGGAAAACATATCAAAATCTTCTGCGTTCGAATTAGGCAGAAGCGGTTGGTTTGGAAAGGAAAACATATCAAAATCTTCTGTGTTCGAATTAGGCAAAAGCGGTTGGTTTGGAAATGAAAATACATCAACATCTGCTGCAGAAACAAAGTCAAAATTTGACCATGTCTCAAATGAATTACGAGTCTCCATATCTGCTTTGTGATTTTTGTTTTTGATGTTTACTAATGACTGATAACTGATATATATATCGATACATATATATATATATATATATATATATATATATGTATGAAGAAGAAGAAGAGGTAGATGGTAGGTAGAGGGTCGGAGGAGAAGAAAAGACAAGAGAGGAAGATGAAAAGTCGGTACCGGGAAGAGTGAAAAAAAAATAGATATTTTTCTTGGCATTTCCTGCTTGTCATCATTTTCTTATATTTATTTTCTTATTCTCTTATGAAATCATTATTCCCTAAATTAAGGGGAGAACAGAAACAGTACAAGAAAGATCGTGATTGGACAACATCATTAAATTATCTTGATCCGCATACAAGCGCATGTGAACTTGAAGTTCAAAAGATAATTCATTTATAAAGCATTGCAAATCAAATGCCAGACGCTTTTGTTGACTCTAGAAGAGTAACAAAATCGCATATGCCAGCTATAAATGCTCCTATTCGAATTGAAGTTCCAGCAGAACAAAATATTATACCTATAGTCATTGAGCCAAAAGCATGCCGTAAGCATGGCCGACCTCTTGGTTCTAAAGATAAAAATCCTCGAAAGAAAAGAGGATTAAATGATCCGAAGATCATATTGAAGAAAAGAATGATAAAGACCAAGAAAGAACTGATGACAAAGAACCGTAAGTTGATGAAAGTAACACTGAAATTTCTATCAATTATACCACTTCGGTAGAAGTTGGAATCGGATAGAAACTCGTTATTGATGATATATTTGCATACAATATATCTCTTGATGTTACACAGGATAATGATGATCCCGAACCAATATCAGTTGATGAATGTCGGCATAGAAAAGATTGGCTGCAATGGAAAGATGCGAT
>JANUWF010002917.1:0-48210 GCA_026120185.1 Voacanga thouarsii | reverse complement strand
CTTCTCCCTTGTAGATTTCTATTGAAAATGCTCTCTTTCCCTTCGATGAAAACTTTGATCCTCCATTTTGTGCCTCTATAGTGCTATCCTATATGTTCTAGGGTTTTTTTTTCCAACTTCTTCTTTGTGGTTCTGATGTTTAAGTAGGGATTTTGTAGTTTGTGCTTAAAAATCCTCTTAAATCATAAAGCAGTAGCTTTCTGTGAACCAAACTGACATTTGTTATGATGCACTACTTTGTCCTAATTATCTACTTTAAAAAAAAAAAAAAAATCTAGCTACTAACTGGCATATGTCAGCGTATATAATAGCTGAAAATCATTACTTATATTTTTATTAGGCATTTACATTACCCTACAAAAGTGAGCAATTAGACAAATTCTCTGTTTACTACTTTGATTGCAGTAGATTTGGAAAGTCATAGAACTTAAACACACCACTATTCCTTACATGAATCATTTGAAACGTATTTTAGACTTAGAAAATGAGGTGAAGCAGACTAAATAAGCATAGACTTATTTAATCCAACTTCATGGGCCTCGATTTTATCTACTCAAATACATAAATTTACATGAGTTTGGCTTAGTCAAGTGACCTTGAATTGAATTTTAATGTTAAAAGGAAAAAAAAAAATCTTTCTTATGAATAAGAATCATTGTTGCCAGAAATCTTACATAGGTGAAGATTGTTTTTTGCTTGGTGTACTTATTTTTCTGAGAACAAGTAAATGCTTAAATGTAAAAGAGTGATGAGTGCTTATTATATCCATATTTGTTAGTCATTTTGTACCACGTTGTACTAGATTTATGATCAAATGACTACTTGTTTCCCCTGTTTTGCCTTGTTTTGTGTAGAATGTATGAATAAGAGATGTCTGAAGAAACAGGGAAAAAATAAAGAAAGAAGTATCAAACCGATGCCTGGTAGAAGGGTAAACATGTGCCAATTTAGAATAGAAAGTTCAGAGAAACATTTTGGAAAAATAGGTGCTGATTTAGAGGACATACCAACACCGATTGCACTATTCAACAAGCAACAATTAGATAATTGAAGAAGCACTGGTTATTTTTAGAAAGTTAAGAAGTTTGAACAAGAGTATCAGCAGGTGCCAAATTTCAGAATGAACAAGCACTGGTTTGGAGCAGAATTCAAGATCTTCAAGAAAAAGTGCACAACAGTGGTCAGTGTAGCTTTAAAACAAACATTGGTTTGATTCGAGATAAGACAATATAGAGCAGATTTCAAGGGTTTTCCAAGACCGATATAAATAGATCACTATGCTACCTTGTCAAAGGGTGGACCAACAAGAGAGAGAGCCACTCTCAAGCCCTAGAACACCAAGGAGGAGCTCAAGGAAGGATCCAAGTCTTTTTTGGAGGAGAGGAGGGCATCTTCAAGTGGAAATTTCAGAGGAAGCAGAGATTGACTTATCTGTGAATTTATTTTCCTTTCTCTTACATTACCTTATTGGTTTTGATTGAACTTTTGTGGATTAATGATGTATTTATAGGGTAGAAACCTTGTTCCACCTTGAGATATATTTTAGTTATTTATAAATTAATTTTGGATATTTAATCACTTGTTGTGTATTGTGTATTTCTATTTCTTGGGTTTTCTTGTCCTAATAATTTTGAGAGAATGGGTTAGGATTTAGAGACTCAATTGGTTAATTTACTTTATGGATTTCTCTTGAATCACCTCGAAAGAGGGGTTTAAGGATGAGAACTAGATGATTGAAGGGTTGTGAGGTTATCTAAGGTATGGACTTCATTTCTCCCAATATAGATGGATAACGGTTCTTAATGGCTCTTAGGATTAATTAGTGAGGTACAAATACCCACCAAATTGATATGAGACTGGGGGCTCATAACTTGAAAGAGAGTGGATTTTATATGAGATTTTCTACTTGTGCCTAATTTAAGTTAATAATTAGCTAATTTAGATGGTTAAGGTTTGACCTAATTTGGGGGATTCTATTTACTTGTATTACTTACCTCTTCATTTCTTTCATTGGGCTTGGATACCTTAAGTGAATTCTATTATGATAGGGTTGGTAGTTCCTTTTATTGTTAGTCTATTTTCCCTAAATGATGGTTTTACTAAATAATAAGACAATAGCATAAGTAAAGGTACTTGCCACCTTACCTGAGGGAAGCAAACTTACTATTAAAACTCTATACTATATGATGGGTATACTTGCCCAAATGTGTGTTGTATGTGATTGATTTTGGTATTTTATAATTAAACTTGCTTAATTTGTGTGAATTGTTGAGACTATTTTCAATGCATAAGAATACACACACAAACCACATATTACCCGACTACTAAGAAAAGATGTCCCTTATATATGGAATGAAAAGTGCGTGAAGAGATTTCAGGAACTTAAGAGGAGGTTGATGACTACAACAGTGTAGAGCTTACTAGAGGAGATCAAGCCACATGCATTGTACACTAACGCCTCCAAGAAAGGGTTGGAAGTTGTTCTGATGTAAGATAACAAAGTTATAGCTTATGGCTCCCACAAGTTAAAACCTTACAAAGGGAACTACCCCACCCATAACTTGGAGCTAACAGCGATTGCACTTGCACTAAAGAAATTGTGTTATTATCTATATTAGGTGAAGTATGAAATATTCACGGACCAAAAGAGCCTAAATATATCTCCACTCAAAATGACTTGAACCTTAGACAGCGAAGATGAATGGAGTTCTTGGAGGAATATTGATGCCTAATGGACTATCACCTGGGGAAAGATAATGTGGTAGCTGACGCTCTAAGCAGAAAGGCAATACTTACCAGACTAAGAGTGCAGGAAGTGAAAGCTTTGCAGGAAGTGTTACCAACAGGAGCAGAAGTTTGAGAAGGGAAAATATGTATAAGCGATTTAAGGCTCGAGCTTGATCTAAGGCTAGAAATCATTCGAAATAGCAGAGTTGTACAAAATTCTAGTCCTTCAAGGCTATGGAGATTGACAAATGAAGGGAAGATTTTCAGGAAGATGAGCCAGGGGTATTATATTTTTGAGGACGGATATGGGTACTAAATGACAAAGGGTTAAAAAAGAAGATTCTGGAGAATGCTCATAACAGTAAATATGCCATTCACCCCAGAGGTGAAGATGTACCAAGATTTGAAGAGGACATACGGGTAACCTAATATGAAAAAAGATATTGTACAATATATGTTTACGTGTTTGACCTTCCAAAGGTTAAGGCAGAATATAAGAAGTCGACCGAACTACTATTGATCCCCAAGTGGAAATGGCAAGAAGTGACTATAGATTTTATCACCAAACTCCTTATGATAAAGACTTAACGAGAAGCTGTTTAGGTAGTTGTTGATGGACTAACAAAATCAGCACACTTTATTCTAATGAATATAAGGTACTCAATGGAGAAGTTGACTCAAATTTACACACATGAAATAGTAGGCCTACATGGTGTGCCCACGGATATTATGTCTGGCAGAGATCCGAGGTTCACCTCAAGATTTTGGGCTAAATTCTAAGAATCCATGGATATATCCCTGAAGTTTAGCACAACAGAATATCCGTAGACAGATAGATAGTTAGAGAAGGTTTTTAGATCTTGAAATATATGCTAAGGGTATGTGTCTTAGATTTTAGGGATGCTTGGATTAACTCTATATTGTATACTGAGTTGGCATATAACAGCAGCCACCAATTCTCGATCGAGATGACACTCTATAAGGCTCTATGCAGACGGAAGTACCAACTACCCTATACTAGTGATAGACTAAAGACGGACGGATTACCAAAACTGGGGAGATTTGTATATAAGAAATGATGGATAAAGTAAAACTAATCAGAGAAAGACTAAAAGCTACATAGAGCAGACAAAAAAGTTACGTCGATAACAAGAGGAAAGATCTTGAATTTCAAGTGGGGGAACACACGTTCTTGAAGTTGACTCTGAGTAGAGGAATACTAAAACACCCAAAGGGGAAAAAGTTAAGTCTAAGGTATTTGGGACCTTTCTAGGTGATAGAGAAAGTTAGGCCCATAGCTTAAAAGATTAGTTTACCGGAAGGCCTGACTAGGATACATAATGTATTCTATATCTCTCAGCCAAAGAAATATATGCTGGACCTAGAGCACATAATCAATGATGAGTCGCTTCAACTACATTTGGATCTAAGTTATTCAAAAAAAAACCTAATTAAAATTGTAGATTGAAGCATCAAAGAGCTTAGGAATAAATGAATATCAATGGTGAAGGTTTTGTAGGAGCATCATAGATCACAGGATACAACATGGGAAACTAGTAGTGGGTGAAGAAGAAATTGTTGGATTGTATGCCCTCTTAGACTAGGTTTCTGATGTAAAATTGAATATTTTAATAAAAGAATGTAGTTCTAGAATTTGTTTGTGAATTTACTTTTTGTTTGTGCACGATTTTCGTTTGGAACAGACCCATTGTGTTTAAATAAGTGATCCATGTGAATGGTGGTCTTTCAAAGTAAGGTATGGATCACGGGTTATTTAACACATAAACATTTGTTCTTAACCTATTGATGAGACTGGGAACCTCATCATGTTTAGGTTATTATGTTATGAATTCCAAATGGGGAATGGCTTACCTTTAGCCAGTGGGTAGTCCACTCACTTCATGACATAAGCGTATTTCAAATACGTAGAACAGGACCTGTAGTAGTGGTTTCTCAAAGTACTATATGGTAGAAACCTAGACTACTACCGCTACAGCGTAGACTAGTACTCTACGACTTGAGTGTGAGTTGGTGGTCTGGCGAAACTGGAAGCATATACTTTGATTTGCTATAGTTGAGGTTCTATCGTAGGGCCAATATACTTGCATGTTGGGTATGTGTGACTAGTTAGTTAAGACAGACTTATACAAGATAGTTTCTGCACTATATCACCCCTTGTGGTTGTCCGAATGGTCTAAATTATCCAGGGCCCTGGGAAACATAACTTGGATGTTTACTTTAGGGTAGCTCCCTTGGAAAGCGGAAACACTCCAGGAAGTCATGGATCATTGGACTAGAAGCCTAAGGATGGTAGATATCATTTAGAGGGGTGTTAGTACACTTCATCCTCTCTAAATGTACGGTGATGTGTAGAGGGGTATTTTAGTCATTTCACCTGTAGGTCGGAGACTTTGCTATCGCGGCATTGTCCTTGGGGTCAATATTTCCTTATGGTGATATTAGGAAATATTTAAAGTGCAAAATACAGCTATTTATATAGCAAGGGTATTTTGGTCATTTTAGCAGCCAAGGCGATGTGTCTTTTGGTCCTCGGAATAGCCCGTAAGTCCTAACTAATTTTGGGTTGAGGAATTGGTCTCAGTTGAAGAGGATTTTATTTTATTTTATTTTATTTTATTTTATTCAGAAGTCTAATTTATTATTGGATCTGAATAAAATAAATAAATAAATAAAATAGGAGTTGAGAGAAATTAATTATCTAGTTTATTTGGTTAATTAATTATTCAGTGGCCTAGGTCCAGTATGAATAATTAAGAAATTAACCTGGGCTTAAACTAGGGGAAATAATTAATGTTTAATTATTTATTGGGTTATTTATATAGGCCCAAGAAATAAATAATTAAAGATTAATTATTTTGGTTCATTTGGGCTCATTAATTATTTATTGGGTTATTTATATAAGCCCAGGAAATAAATAAATAATGTTTATTATTTTGGGCCTTTTAGGTCCAAGAAAAGTAATAAATATTTATCTGGCCCAATAGCTTGGACCTTAGGGTTTTTTCCAGATATGGTTAAGAGGAGTTTAGGGTTAGGCCAAACTGATTCTCAGGATAACATCCGGGTGTTTTGAAACCCCGAGGATATGTTTATCAGAGATTGAGAGACCTAGTTTTGGTAAACTGATAAACAACTCTTTGGAAAAGAAAACCCTAATTCCCTTTACACACAAGAGTGCCTCTCTCGTGTATCTCTCTCTGGCATCTCTCTCACGTCTCCCTCTACCTTGTTTTCTTCTTGGTTTCTTCGCTAATCAATAGCGAGTGAACCAAGGAGTTTTGAGACCGTTCCTCTTCACCATAGTGTTCACCAACTAGAGGTTAGGCTGAGGAATATCCCGAGAGCTGGAAAGCTAGGCGTTCATGCAAACAAGGCGGAGTAGAAGGTTAGCGGGTGTTCAACCGGAAGCTTCTTCAAGTGGACAAAGCGAGGCGTTCCAGTCGTTCAATCCGTTCTTACTCAACCTAGAAAGGTTAAGGATCGCAAAGGTATGATCTTCACGCTTCTGCATAGCTTTTAATGCTCGCATTTTATTTTTCTCCAATTTTTTATCGTAGCAGAGCATGCCCCTATTTCTCGTTTTCCCTCAGAAATACCCTGAGCTGCTTTAGAAGTAATACTCATGAATTTGGGTTGAAATTCCCTTAAGAAGGAGAGGATGTAAAACCCCACCTTAAATAATGTGAAAGCATGCGTTGCATCATTTATATGCAAATATGATTATACTTTGTTTCGTCATTTTATGTGGCTTGTGTACAAAATGATTGAATGGATACTATTCAACGTGGCCTTATTTAGCTAGCATACCTAATTAAGCTAATTCGAATTATCTTATTTAGTTAAATTATCATCATGAGAGTTTGAGATCATGCTATGGTTCCTAAGGGTTTTAGTGTGTTTATAAGACATAAGAGTATTGTGGCCTAATGGTAAGAGTGTTGGGATTTAAATTGATCAACTAAGGATTCGAATACTACCTCTTGCTTGGACATCCTTTTGTTTTTCTTTTCTTTCTTCTTATTTGGCCAACACACCTACTAGCTAGATCTTTACATTTCTGAGGAATGGAGAATATTCCTCAAGATTTAATTCTAGCATCTCTCTTCAATATCTACTTACCATTAGTTCATTCTAAGCTATCTACAATTAATTCATTCCATATAATAGAATATTATAATCTACAATTATTTCCTTATTTCCTTTTCATTTTGACAACCATTTTGGTGGAAGAATTATTGTTGCAAAATCTGGAAATTTTATTTCCTTTCCTATAGGAACCAAAATTAGGAATTCCTAGGATATTAAATATTCCTTTTCCTTTGGAATATCCACTCCCCTTTCTCTCTTCCTTGCTGTTTTTTTTTTTTTTCCATATATCCAAGCAAGCTGCCGTTTCCTAATAATAGCTAGCCATACCAAATGTAGACCCACCATCAATTCTAAGATAGCAACAAAGATTTTTGTGAGTTGCCATTTATCTTAGCTGAATTATTTTCCTTCTTTATTTGGCATTTGAATTTCAAAAGAAAGATTCACTGTGCTATTTAATTATCAATCAATTAGCCTAGGGTGGACTTGATTAAGCCTTGAATTCGGCCAGCAAACGTCCTTAAACTTCTTTTCTTTCCTCAATTAAGTTGGTCAAAATAGGAAAAGGTAATAAGAAACGAAGCCTTATCAAATAAGTAAAGTTAAATAATTCTCCTTCTTTTGTCAAATAAGGAAACCTTCCATACGCATTTTCTTTTCAAAATCCAAACAATTCCCATTATTTCCTTTCCTTCTCTTCACAAAATGCTCCTTTATATTCAACTAAAGGATTTTGACCAAGCCTCACTCCTTACACACCAAAACCGAAACCAACTTAGTCACACCTCAAGGAGCATTGATTGCTCACAAACGATCCTATGTAGCTTGAGGTATAACTAAATTCTAACAAGAAAAACCAACTTCTCCCTCTCACTTCTCAATCATTCTAAACAAAACACATACAAAGGCCATTCGACCTTATTAAATTCCAGCAGCCAAAACAAAATAATTCCTCTCCATTCTTCTCCCATTTTTCTCCTTACATTTAATCCAAGAGGTCTTGCACTGATGTGTAAATTTCGGGTGTAGAAAAATCATATAATTTTAAATCCATCCCTAGCCAAGTTTTAATTAAAGTATTAATCTCCAAATTATACATACGAGCAAGTATACTCATCGCAAGTATAATATAGGAAATTAACAAGTATCGATCGTCAAGGAACAACAACCATTAGTTACTTTTCAATTATTGTTTAACTGACCCAATAAAGTGATAAGAGAATTAAAAAAACAAAGAAAAATATATACAACTCAAGGATAAAAGAATATGCAATTAGATGAATATTCTTGAAGACATGATTATGAATTACTTAGCAAGTATCATGATCAATTATTATTTTGGCATCATAAAGGAATTAAAATAGTCCCACTTTGTTTGCAATTCATGGAATCACTATCTTTTAGTTAAATTAGTGAACAAATTCTGTCTCAATGAATTTACCCAAAAGATGAATTAAAATCAATCCTTATAGAAATCTCTATATTCTAGGTGATCTAAAGCATGGAACTAGCCAATGAATCTATATTCTAGCAATCATCAACTAATCTTTGATTACCCAAATTCTTAATAATTAATCCTTTTTTCAAGCAAGTTAAGAAACAACAAATATGAAATTAATTAAATTGAAACCATTATCAACCCCTTTTTCAAATAAGTTAACATGAAAAATCAATCAATTAATTCCTTAATTAAAACAAGTAATCATATACCAAGAAAAATAATCAATTGATCAAAAAACTAAATTAATTCAAAATTATAAATCCAGGAATAACATCCAAATACAATTAAAGAATTAAACTTATCATTGTTCAAGAAAAAGAAAACAAAGGAAAGAGATAGGTACTTATAGACAAGCCCTTCAACTTCCAATGAAAGCTCTTCCCAAATCAGTGCCCCCTACGTAATTTATTTCTCTGGAGAAGTATGGTGCACTCTCAATATTTTTCTAAGTCTCCATGTTGTGCACATATTTTTCCTACGTGATTAGCCTTCATTTATAGGCATAAAGGCTTCCTAAAAATCCCAATGTGAAAAGAAGTAATTTCCTATTAAAATTCTAAATTCTAAAATCTGCACAGAGTTCTCAAAGTCCACCAACTTTAATTTCCTAGGCCCTAGCCGAAGACTATCCGAGTTGCATCTTCCTTTCCTTTTATTTTATTAAGCCGTTGAGTCAACTAGCCGAGCCACCGAAGTGGAATCCAAGCTGCAAAGTCAAGCCATCTGCATATTCCTTCTTTTTTTTTCTCTATCCAAGCCACGAAAGCCATTCTTTCCTTTCCCTTGCGTTGAAGCCGACTGAAACCATCCAAGCCTTTTCTTCTCTTCATTGTTGAGCTGCTGAAGCCACTTTCCTTTTCTTCTTTTTGCTAAGCCACAACTCTTTCTTGTTGAAGCCTCCAGCAACCCATGTGCAGCCTCCCACAACTGCTCTCACTATATGCAAACAATCAGGCCGTAGGTCATGTGAAGCCACCCATGATTTGATTACTCTGTTTTGGCCAATTTTCCTCTGTTTTGTGTTGTTTTTCTATACGTGGACCAATGCCGAGTCAGCCTTTTTAGGCTGGCTCCAAGTCTCTACTGCAATTGCATAATTAAACTTTAAATTCATCTTTTTTTGCGTCAAATCACAGAAAAATATTTCTACAAGCCAAAATATTGAATAGGATGTAATATAACTAGTTATTACATCAAACGTATTATAAAATATCCTTAAATAATTAAGAAAATATAGGTGAATTTAGGTCATATCACATTTACCCACACTTAAGCTTTGCTTGTCCTCAAGCACATACTTAGACAAAGCACACAAAACAAATTATCTCTTCTCAAATTCATCCATAACAAAGGCATAATTTTCTTTGCAATATTAGATATAAACTTGTCATTCATTCAACCCTTTAAAAACCTTTGTAAACTCATGCATTAAATCAAACATGTTAAGACCCTCAAAATTAAGTTAAACAATTTTATACTTTAGTCTAAGAAAATTATTTCACCCTTCAAGCTAAGATATAGTTGACACAGATCATATAAGTTAAATTGTTTAACCAATTGAAAACTCATAGAATCAAATTTGCGCAACCTTAGGTAACAAAATAAGGAGACACTCATTTTTTTTCAATATGACTTAGGGAATTAGCCTCAATACAGTGAATTTCTCTTCACTAAATGTATTGGCCCCCTTTTTGTCATCAACATTTTTTTCTTTACTTTCTGCCTTCGAGATAGCCTCAAGAGAGTGCACCGAACAATACTTGCTACTTCTCTCCGTATTAAGCCCCTTTTCAGTAGAAATTTTTCTCCCTTTTTTTAATTAATTTTTTTTTTTGAAAGCAAGATAAGCATTATTTTTTCCCAAATAAAACAAGAATTTTCTTTTGAAAAAAAATAAATAAATCTTTCCACTCATTTTTTTCAACTTACCAAAAGAACATTGCAATCTTTTTTCCAATTCACACCATCCTTATTCACAACTCCAAATTCAACAATTTTAGAAAACCATGAATCAAGAATTAATCAACAGCTTTTTTCATATTTCATAACATCATCCATATCCAAACAAGAAGAGTAAAATAAAATTTAAATATGAAAATATAACCAAGATTAACTTAAATTGCCAAGACTTAACATTTTCGACTTAATACATAATTTTACCCAAATAAAAATCTAACCAATTTGAATGACAAATTCATATCTAAAGTAAAAGAGAAAATCATAACCTTATCATAGGCAAAACAGCTTCATACCATTCCATACAAAATCGTGTGTAAAAATTGAAAATTTTTTACCTAAAGTGTTAAGAAAAGCCATTTAATTTCAAAAAGATGCACTTGAGAAAGCATTTAATCCCTTCCCCACACTTAAATTATACATTGTCCTCAATGGCCTAAAATATCACAGTAAAACAGATCTAAGGAACTAAAAAGATAAAGGGGGAAAAGAAAATAATACTCCTCAAGACAGATTAACTCCAAGAAAAGAGAATTTCTCATTCAAAAAGTTGAAAGAAGCAATGTCATCAATATAGGAATTAAGAAACCTACAAAAAGAACAATTGAAAAACCTTT
Source organism: Voacanga thouarsii (assembly GCA_026120185.1). NCBI lineage: Eukaryota > Viridiplantae > Streptophyta > Magnoliopsida > Gentianales > Apocynaceae > Voacanga > Voacanga thouarsii. The sequence goes on along the minus strand of JANUWF010002917.1, from coordinate 37,299 downwards.
AGGGGTGAATAAGGTTTTTCGCAAAATTTAAAATGCTCTTTGAAAAATCTGTTTTGTGAGACTCCTTTGTATTTCAAATCAAAGAGACTACAACTACCACAACGAGAAGTTTTCGAAATAACTTGGAGATTAACTACAATCTAAATAGGATAAGATACACGATGCAATTAAGATAATAGAGAAAGAGAGTTGATGAGAACAATAAAGATTTCTTTTGAGATATTAAAAAAAAAAATTGTGCAAGGAAAATTGTAGTTGGCCGAAATTAAATGCAGAGAGAGAGAGAGAACACGAGATTTATAGTGGTTCGATCTACCAAGATCTACATCTACTACCTTAAACTCACACTTAAGGATTTTTCAACCAGATTTCTTCCACCCAACTTAATGGTGTCAATCTACACTAAATACATGAGAGGATCACTACTCTTAGTTTTACCAAAACCTCTCATTCAATCGATAATTCAAGGTTCACCCCAAATGGGTTTTACAACACAACCTTGATACACAAAGATAATTGTTGTAATGAAATGAAAATGGCTTACTCTTTTGAGTAGATATACAAAATAAATGAGCTTGAACAACCTTTACCCTTATGAAACAATTTGATTTCCCTTTGATGCACTACAAAAAGGAGATTTTTGTATTCTAGAAAGCAAGAGTGTTTCTTAGAAGAATATGACAAAAATATTCTTTTAAATTGAGTTTCGAAACCTTTTATAGAGACAAAAAGTAGAGTTCCAATGGCTAGAAAATGACTAGTTTCTCACTGTCATATTTGCCAGAATTTTGGACTCAAAGATTGTGCATCCAAAAAGTAGTTCACCCCAAATAGGTTTTCCACCACAACCTTGATACACAAAGATACTTGTTGTAATGAAATGAAAATGGCTTACTCTTTTGAGCAGATATACAAAACAAATGAGGTCAAACAACCTTTACCTTTTTGAAACAATTTGATTTCACTTTGATGCACTATAAAAAGGAGATTTTTGTATTCTAGAGAGCAAGCGTGTTTCTTAGAAGGATAGGACAAAAATATTCTTTTAAATTGAGTTTTGAAACCTTTTATAAAGGCAAAAAGTAGAGTTACAACGACTAGAAAATGACTAGTTTCTCATTATCAGATTTGCCAGAGTTTTGGACTCAACATTGTGCATCCAAAAGGTAAGTCCAAAATAGCACTTTTTCAGGCAGAATAGATTTGACACTATTCACAAGATTTTGGACGAAGTTTTTAGATGCAAAGTCATCCAAACTACTCAATCCAAAATTTTGAAGATTTAAAACTTTGAAATCTTTTTGTTTAAGTGCTTCAAAGTAGAAATAAACTAAATCATAAGGTAAGGAAGACATAGGAATTTACACAGATGATACCTTAACAAGATTCCTAGTCTAAGGTTCGTCCACAAGGATTTCTTGATATTCAACCTCTTAAGCTTGGTATTCTACTTGATCACCCATTCTTTGATTCTATTGCTCAAGAGTTGCTTAGCAATCTTACTTACACGCCTTGGAAGAACTGAGGTTAAACATATCCTATAACATGTAGATCATACAAGTTAGTCCTTATTAATATTTGTCATAAGTCAAAGCACATGAGAATGCCCTTAGGGCTAACAATCTCCCCGTTCTTGAATGATGACAAACTTGATAGGATTGTGATGCAAAGAATAATGATATGTATAGTACGGATATGTTAGACTGCAAAAAATAAGAATATTTTTTGTTGAAATGTAATCTCTCATTATAGGACTCAATGTGTGCTTATAAGATTAAGATAGAAAATTAAAGCATACACTCGCAAGCATGGCTCAATGAGCCTATAGCCTAACCAACCTCCATATCCTCCTTCCTTCCATCACATGACTATTCCTTAAAAGAATAGCTACAATAAAAAGTGTATGAATATGTACACAGGGAGGTATAGAATGCAATTCATAAGATGAAAATGCTTCCCCTTAGTATGTGCATATATAAATGTAGGATATGAGATCATAAAGGCGGTTTAAGAGAAAACTAGATTTAAGCTTTGGGTGTCCAAAATATGCATCCAAAACTAGGTGGAGACTACAAAAAATTTTGGACTTTAGGTTTTGGATATCTAAATCATGTGTGCAAAATAGGGTAAAGATAGAAAGAAACCGTCCTCTTTTAAAACTCATTTTTGGACTAGACTTTTGGATCAAGAAAATATGTGTCTAAAACTCCCACTGTGTATCTGCAGGAAACAACGAGTTTTTAGAAATTTTGATCTAGCCTAGTTTTCTCAAGGAATTTCAGACTTCAAGGAAGGTTTTGAGCAATGAAAGATATATGAATAACTATCCTTATCATCTGAGATTTTTAACATAGAGCATATCATAATAGCTTTCAAAACAAATTGTTCAACAACCCCAGTGTCAATGGTACCTTTATACACACTTCAAACTCCTTTAACTAAAACAGGATATCAAACTAGTTTTTGTTAAATCATTTGAATTTTCTTAGACCACTGCAAACTATGGTCATAATTAATCAAAAATCACGAATCATAAATTTGTATACAACTGGTACATGATCATAAATCACAGTTTATATAGAGAAAAAATTAGCACAACATGCTAGTTTGATCAAACCCAAATCCCAGCATGAATTCTATAGAGTGTTTCACAGGATCTTATGGAATATTCAGAGTCTTTATACAGGTACGGTGCAATCCAAAGCACAATAACTATTTTCAATCCATAGCACAACATCTCACAATAACATCTTGCAATTTATTCAATCATCAATCCATAGCACAACAGTACATGTGTCAGTAATAACCATCAATAGCAATCAATAGTAGTGCAGAATTTCAATAGCACACAACTAGCAACTAGTACAACATTTGCACAATATTAGCTAGCAACTTAGCACAACATAGCACAAATCAGTGCACAATCGCAATCCCGATCAGTGCACAATCACAATCCCAATTGCCATTTTTCTCCCCCTTTTGTCATAAATCAAAATGTAGAATAAGAAGAATTATTAATAAATGTAGAAAGTTATATATTAAGCAGAGAAAGTAACTACAAAGCAGAAGGTATAATGTTCAAATACTGGATCAGAAATAAGAATTGTCAATGGAAAAGCAGTAAATAGTTTCTGGCAGAGAGGGGGTCTGGGAATCAATACACAGAAACGATCAGTTAGAGAATGTAAACAGTCTCGATCTTGGACCCAACACCCTTTCTGGAATATTATCCAGCAAGTGTACTGGACTTCCACTTAACTACCACATACTTCTGTCTCTTTCCAGATGAGACAGGGATTTCAGTAGGGGCAGGGGGTGCTAATTCTTCCTGATGTGGGGATGTCTTCTTTTCTTGCTCAGGGACTGTCATTTCCTTAACCTGCTACTCTTTCACAGCTTCTTCATCGGCCTTAGTGATAGGTTTTTCTTTAGTTGCCTTTTTCTGGGGATGGTGCTAATGGAGCAAACATTGTTTCATCATTTTTATCCTTCTCTTCCACTACAGTCAGTCTATTTCCAAGAATTTAAATTTCTAAACTGAGGTTGTTCAATTTAACAGCTAGCAGATTTATTACTTCTAGAATGCTTTCACTAATCCCTTTGTCCTGAGTTTTCTGTTTGCCTTTGCTAGAAGACTCAGCTTTAGTTTTTGTTTCAGCTTTCCTTTTAGTCCCTGCAGATTGAGCAGTTCTTTTTCCTTCCTCCTCGATTTTTAACACAGTTTCTTTCTCATCATTAGATAGATCTCTGAGCAAAACTTATTTCTAATTCACTTGAACAAAATCCATTCTTTCAAATGACTCCACATTACACACATTTGTCTTTAACTGTCCAGGTCCAAACTTATCTAACTCTACATTGAAGTATATGAATACTTTGGTCAGAAGATTACCATACAAGAGTGCCTTATGTGAAGTGTTTCTTGACTGCATCATTAATATAACTGCCAAAAATCTAAAACTGATATGTCGTCCCTCTGACAGAACCAGCATTAGTATCATTTTCATGATACTTACTAAGGTTTTAGGCCCAAAGCTTGGGGAAACCATGGTCGACACCATATGGTGCAAGACTCTTCTAGGTCCATTTAGCCATTTCGAGTTTCTATCACCCGAGTTTTTGAAACTCTTTCAGTCGAAAAATCTTTCCTCAAATCTGCCCAAATAAAAAACATCTATCCCTTCAAGGAACTTGATCATCTTAAAGAACTAGATACCCCCATCTCTCACACCAAAAATTTAATTCAGCAATTTGTGATTAAATTCAGCATTTACGCATCCTACTCTAGTGCTGTACCATTGCACCATAAACCCTTCTTCAGTCTCCTCAAGTTACCCTTTTTTCAAATTAGCATAGAAATCCCAAGCCAACGAGATGTACAACTTCTCATCAACTGTTAGTAACGCTCTCCAACCCAGATTCTCAAACATATTCAAAATATAAGAGAAATTTACGAAACTGCCAGCCTCAACCCGATATCCCAAAATCACAGTTCTATTCCTAGATAGCTAATCATTGAAATCAATTTCACATTTTTATCACGAAAGCGGGCTACCTGTATCTCAGAGTTTTTTGAAGTGGTATCTCTATAGATGAGTTGGATCGTGAGGCTTCCTCAACGATTTTCTTTTTTTTCTGCTTAGTGTCTAGTGGTATAGCAACTTTTGTCTTAGCCGCTGTTTTCCCCATCTTAGTTCTTTTTGTAGTTCGTTTGACAGATTTTGCTGCTTTTGTCATATCAGAAACGAGGAGAAGATGAAGGATCTTTGGTTTTATTTTAGAGAAAAAGAAGTTGAGAGTGACAGAGAGCAATATCGGTTTCTGCTTTTCAAGAGAGAGAAAGTGAAATCTTTTCTTTTGAGATTTTCTAGGTTCTAAATAGGATAGGTACAATCAAGTGCTTTACATCAAAGACTTTTCAGAGGCATTGAAAAAGGGTGCAGATATTTGAAAATTTTGAAAAGTTATTTCTGGGCTCACATTTTCTTTTATTGATAACCAAAAAAAAAAAAATGGTTCTTCATAAATTGTGAACTGCCAATATTTTGGACTTAAACTGAGTCCAAAATTGTTCGGCCAAAAAGTGGAATAAAAACAGTTCTACTGAGGCGATTTTGGAGTCATGTTTTCCAAATAGTGCATCCAAAATCTTCGTCCAAAAGTTGTGTCTTTAGTGGTTCTGCAAAACTAGAATTAAATCTTTGGCAAAAAGAATGTTAGTTACATGATCTTAGTAATTCCTAAACCTCTTCTGAGATTGTTGAACCTTTCTTCGGCCAGAGGTTTTGTAAAAATATTAGCAAGTTGTTCATCAGTTAAAATATATTCAACATATATATAATCTTTGAGCACATGATCCCTAATAAAATGACATTTAACCTCAATATGCTTGTTCCTAGAATGTTGAACAGGATTTTTTGTTAGATTGATTGCACTTGTATTATCACATAATATAGATACACAATTAAAATTGAGACTAAAATCAAGCAGTGTATTTTTCGTCCACAAAATTTGTGCACAGCAACTCCTAGTTGCAATGTATTCAACCTCGGTTGTGGATAAGGATACACAGGCCTGCTTTTTGCAATGCCATGACACTAGAGAGTGTCATAGAAATTGGCAGTGCCCACTAGTGCTTTTCCATTCTACTTTACAGCCTGCATAGTACGCATCGGTATAGCCTATAAGATCAAATATGCTATTATGAAGATACCATAAACCATAATTATATGTTCCAACTAAGTAACTAAGAATGCATTTCACGAAACATAAGTGAGACTCCTTTGGGCACGATTGAAATCTGGCACAAAGACAAACTAAAAACATAATGTTTGGCTAGCTAGCAGCAACATATAGTAAACCTCCAATCATACCTCTGTATTTTGATTCGTCTACCTGCTTACCCTTTTCATCCTTGTCAAGCCTTAGAGAACTGCTCATGGGTGTACTGGTTTTTTTGTCTTCATTCATACCAAATCTATTGAGCATTTCCTTAGCATACTGAGCTTAATTTAGAAAGATTCCATCCTTAGTTTGTTTGATTTGTAGCCCAAGGAAGAAGTTGAGTTCTCTCATCATGCTCACCTCGAATTCTTGCTGCATAGTCTTAGCAAATATCTTGTACAAAGAGTCATTAGTAGCACCAAAAATGATATCATCAACATAAATTTGAATAATAAGAATATCATCAGAATTGGTATTTGAACAATAAGAAGACTTAATAAACAATATAGTATCAATCAAACCTCTTGAAAAACCTTTTAAAAGTAAGAATCCACAAATTTTGTCATACCAAGCTCGTGGAGCTTGTTTTAAACCATAAAGAGCCTTTGAGAGTATGAAAACGTGATTTGAAAAGTACTCATGAATAAAGCCCGAATGTTGTTCTACATACACCTTCTCTTCAATAAAACCATTTAAAAATGCATTTTTAATATCTATTTGATAAAGCATGAAATTTTTGAAAGATGCAAAGGCAAGAAGCATTCTTATGAACTCTAATCTAGCAACGGGGGTAAACGGTTCATCATAATCAATGCCCTCTTCTTGATTGAATCCTTGGGCTATAAGTCTAGCTTTATTTCTAATCACCACTCCATTTTCATCAAGTTTGTTTTTGAAAACCCACTTAGTACCAATAACTAGATGATAATTGGTCTAGGGATGAGTTTCCAAGCTTGATTTCTCTCAAATTGGTTCGGCTCTTCTTGCATAGCTATTATCCAAAAATCATCATACAAGGCCATATCAAAACATTTTGGTTCTATACTAGAGAGTAAAGCAAAATTATCTATAAAGTACCGTCCAGCTTTAACTCTACAACTAGGATCACTAATGATTTGCTCTTTTAGATGACCGATTTTGTACTTCCAATCTTTTGGTAATCCTTGATCTGTGAGCTCTTCAGTTTCTTTCTTTCTTTGTTCAGCTTGTTGCTTTTCAAATTCCTCTTCTTTAGCATTAGTGTCCAGTAGTGGTGCTTTGTGTTGTTCTTTCCCTCTTTCTTTTGAACTTCCTACATCATCATCATCTTTTCTTGAAGTATAAATGTTAGATTCATCAAAGATAACATGTACGGATTCTTCCACACATAGAGTTTTCTTATTGTACACTCTTTATGCCTTTTTATTAGAAGAGTATCCAAGGAATATAACCTCATCAGATTTGCTATCAAATTTTCCAAGAATGTTTCGGGTATTAAGAACAAAATATTTGCAACCAAATACTTTAAAATAGGAAATTGATGAAGTTCTATCAAATATAAGTTCAAAGGGTGTTTTTCTTAGAAAAGGTCTCAACATCACTCAGTTTACAATATAGTACACTATATTTACAGAAAATATTTTGGAAGAGAATTTTCACAAATCATGGATTTAGCCATTTCTTGTAAGGTTCTATTTTTCCTCTTAACAACACCGTTCTGTTGAGGGGTTTTAGGAACTGAAAAATTGTGAAAAACTCCATTTTCATCACAAATGTGTGTAAACTCACTATTGCAAAATTCTCTACTATTGTCACTTCTAATAGAAATCAGTTTGAATCAATTGAGTTTTAGATGCGTTTAAATAATTTTGAGAATTCAAAAAATGCTTCATTTTTTTTCCAAGAGACAAAGTCCAAGTAAATCTTGAGACGTCATCTATTAAAACATAAGCATACCTCTTACCACCAAGGCTAGTGGTCATCATTAGTCCAAACAAATCCATATGTATTAATTCAAAAGGTTTTGAGATAGTAATCAATTTCTTGGGTTTGAAAGAGGTTTTGATTTGTTTTCCAAATTGGCATGCATCATATATTTTGCTTTTCTCAAACTTCATTTTGGGCAGTTCCCTAACAAGCTCTTTTGAGGATAATTTCTTTAGCAAATCAAATGATACATGGCCTAGCCTTCTATGCCAAAATGTAGCCATCATTGTCATGCAAGGAAAGACATCTAATATCATCAGCTATAAGATCATCAAGATAGAATACATAAACATTTCCAACACGGTTAGCAACAAAGATTGTTTCATTATTTGATCTATCCATAATAGAGCAAAAAATTTTCTCAAAAGTGACTTTGCAACTATTGTCGCATAATTGACCAATGCTAAGTAAGTTATATTTCAGCTCATCAATTAATAATACTTGTTTGATAATGGTTGAAGATCCTTTACCAATGTTCCTATGCCAAGAATTTTCCCTTTCTTTTTATCTCCAAAGGTAACAAATCTATCATTTGTTGCTTGCATATCTTCTAATAGATCTGCATTTCCGATCATGTATCTTGAACATCCACTATCCAAGAACCACTTTGTGAAGCTCATTTTCTCTGATGAATGTACCTATACATGAGAAGGGAAAGTGATTTTTGATACCTACATTTTCTTGGGTCCATAAGGGTTAGTAACGGATCCTCTAATCATCCAAACTATTCTTGCACCAGATTCCATTTTCTTCTTAACATAACATTTAGATACTTTGTGTCCAGATTTTTCACAATATGTGCAACACTTGTGTGTTATGTGTGATGAGCCAGCTTTTACAAAGTGAGATTTGTAATTCATGGCTTTGATCTCATGCCTATAACCTAGACCATTCCAGTTTCTAGCTATGTGTTGTGCACCAAGTAATTTTTTCAAATTGTTTTTGCCATTTGTAAATTTTTCAATGCATGTAGTGAGATCAGCAACTCTATTTTTCATATCATCAAAATTGCTAACCATGATCTCAAAAGAATGAATTTTATCACATAAACATTTGTTTTCTAAAGACACAAGATGTAAGGAAGTAATGATAACATACTTTTCAATATTTGCACACATGTATGACTTAAGAGAGGCTTTGTTCTCACTTAACTGTTTTGCATTCTCATCTAATAAACAATCAATTTTCATCTTCATTTCTTTATTTCTTCTAGAAAACTTTTTAAGTTCATAGAACATGTCAAATAGCAATTCATTAGGATCATCATGCTTTTCATGATCAGGATTATGTAAATTAGATATAGAATTTGTGGCAATGGGATTTACCTCATTTTCAATAGCTATGAAGCATATGTTGGTAGTTTCATTTTCAGAGTCTCCATCTTCCTCAGATTCAGACTCATTTTGGTCCCACGTTCCCATTAATCCATTGCCCTTCTTTGCTTTCAGATCTTTCTTCTTCTTTTGAGCATTCTGCCTTCTTTTTCTTTGGCTATTGGGCAGTTAGTAATGAAATGTCCCGTGCTCTTGCATTCATAGCATTGAGGTTTAAATGATGAGGTCTATCCCTTTCTTTTCATGAATTTCTTTCCTCTTTTGAAGTTTTTTTTGTTGAACATTCCTCTGAATTTCTTTGCAATCATGGCCAATTCTTCTATGTCTACTGCAGTCCCATCACCACTATCCTATTGGCTACTTTCAGCTTCCTCATTGGCAGCTTTCAGTGCTATTTCGTTTTTATCCTTATCATGATCATAAAATTCTTGAAATCTTGAGTTTCATTTCATGCGTTAGGAGAGAGCCAATTAGCTCTTCCGTTGGTAAGGTTTTCAAATCCTTAGATTCTTCCACAGCTAGAGCTTTTGGTTGCCAGCTCTTAGGCAACGCATCCAAAATTTTTCTATTTTGCTCACCAAGGGAATAGACATTCCCATAGGCTTTAAGTCCGTTTTCATTGTTTGTAAATCTGGTAAACATATCAGTTATACTTTCATTTGACTTCATCATGAACAATTTATAATCATGAATTAAAAGTCCCAACTTAGATTCCTTCATTTGATTTGTCCCCTCATGGATGACTTTAAATAATCTCCACATATCATGGGTTGAATCATAGCTACTAATTCAGTTATAGTCAGTGGCATCAAGGGCACAATATAGAATATTCATAGCTAGAAAGTTCAATGTCATTTTGGCATTGTCTTCAATATCATATTCGTCACTTTATTTAGGCACTTTTCTTCCATCAACAAATTTTGATGGGACAAATGGACAATTTTCAATCAGATTCCACAGCTCAAAGTTGATTGAACAAACATAAATCTTCATTCTATTTTTCTAGAATGCATAATTATTTTGCATGAACAAATGAGGTCTATTTGTTGAAGATCATTCAATATACGGAAGAGCAGATGAGTTTGCCATAAGGATCTTTTCTACATGGTTGTTAGACCGAAGATAGAGTAGACCAAAGCTCTAATACCAAATAAAAACCTTAGGGGGGTGAATAAGGCTTTTGGCAAATTTAAAATGCTCTTTGAAAAATCTGTTTTGTGAGACTCCTTTGTATTTCAGATCAAAGAGACTGCAACTACCACATCAAGAAGTTTTCAAAATGACTTAGATATTAACTACAATCTAAATACGATAAGATACACGAGCCAATTAATACAAGAGAGAAAGAGAGTTGGTGAGAACTATAAAGATTTCTTTTGAGAGATTAAAAAGAATTTTGTGCAATGAAGATTGTAGCTGGTCGAAATTAAATGTAGAGAGAAAGAACACAAGATTTATAATGGTTGAATCTACCAAGATCTACATCCACTATCTTCAGCTCATACTTAAGGATTTTTCAACCATATTTCATTCACCCAACTCATTGGTGTCAATATAAACTAAATACATGAAAGGATCACCACTCTTGGTTTTACTAAAACCTCTCAATCAATCGACAATTCAATATTCACCCCAAATACATTTTACACCGCAACCTTAATATACAAAGATAATTGTTGTAATAAAACAAAAATGGCTCACTCTTTTTAGCCAATATACAAAACAAATGAGCTCAAACAACCTTTAGCTTTTTGAAACAATTTGATTTCACTTTGAAGCACTATAAAAAGGAGATTTTTATATTCTAGAGAGAAAGAGTATTTCTTGGAATGATAGAACAAAATTCTACTTTTAAATCGAGTTTTAAAACATTTTATAGAGGTAAAAAGTAGAGTTCCAACGGCTAGTTTCTCACTGTCAGATTTGCCAGAGTTTTGGACTCAAGGATTGGATGATGTGCATCCAAAAAGTAAGTCCAAAATGGCTCTTTTTAGGCAGAATCGATTTGACACTGTTCACAGGATTTTGGACGAAGGTTTTAGAAGCAGAGTTATCTAAACTACTTAATTCAAAATTTTGAAGATTTAAAACTTTGAAATCTTTTTATTTGAGTGCTTCAAGGTAGAAATATATTGAATCATAAGGTAAGAAAGACATAGGAATTTACTCAGATAATACCTTAACAAGATTCCTAGTCTAAGGTTCTTCTATAAGGATTTCTTGATGTTCAATCTCTTAAGCTTGGTCTTCTACTTAATCACCCATTCTTGGATTCTATTTCTCAAGAGTTGCTTAGCAATCTTACTTGCACGCCTTGAAAGAATTGAGGTCAAATATGTCCTATAACATATAGATCACACAAGTTAGTCATCATCAATATTTGTCATCAGTTAAAATACAGGAGAATGCCCTTAGGGCTAACAAAAGTAAACACACCAAGTAAAAGCATAAAAAAGGACTTGAAAGAAAACAAAATAAAAGCACACTAAAAACCAAAGAAAAAGAAAAATAGAAAGTCAAAGCATTTAAGAACCCCCTGAAGTAGATCCTCCAGACAGGCCTCCAAATTGTCCTCCAAATAGACCACGAGTTCCTTCTTGTTTCTCCAAATAATAATAGCAATAATCCCCCTGAATATCTTGATTGAGCCTTACATTGTGCAAAATATCATCTGGCATTACTAAGTATGCTTAATCCTATCAAACTTTTGATCATGCCTTACCCTCATATCAGCTATGTCTACCCTTATTCCAGCCATTTCATTCCTTAATTGCTCCAAGAATATATGAATATTAGCTAGAATATTGTCACTAACAATTGTTGGTCGCCCAGAATGCCTTTGTGTTTGGAGAGGTTCCTCTTCTTGCTTAACTTAAAGCTCAAGAATGCTAGTTTGGGGAACCTACCTTTGCCTTGACCATGTAAAGGTTGTATAATTAAACTTATAGCCATAATAAGTTAGTACTTGTTCAGTGACCGCATTGTGTGAAATAGCAGGTTCCATAAGTTCATTCTCTGTTGAAACATCAAAAGCATTCAAAACATGTGAAATCACCAAGGGAAGAACAAATGTTTTGATAGCAACGCCATAAGCCGCCACCTTTCACATAGAAGTTATAACAAAGGGGAAAGGGGAATGGGTTCTCCACAAAGCATTTTAGAAAGTATGTAAATATCAATCACCCTAACCTCATTTAAACTAGTCGATCAAGGACAAACATTGAAACACAAGAGATACAAAATAACCCTCAATTGAGGAGCAAGATCATTATTAGGGAGAAAGGAAGAACCATGTGTACATGCTTTTGGTTCCAAACCCAACTGGCAACAAACAACATTAAAATTCCAAATTGGCTCAGAAGAGATCATCTTATTGTGGTGCTAAATTTCTATCCAAGGGCCACTATCATTAGTACTTAATATGCTAGCTAATTAAGCCCAAGTCAAAATTATGGATGTTTCTTTTATAGATGTTTTGATTTGTTGTAAATGTCCTTTCCTTTTCTTTTTCATGTTTGCATAAAATTCTTTCACAAAGGCAAGACAAAAATCACCTCTCAGTCGTAAAATTAGACCCCAACCAATCCTTCCAAGCATCTCAGTTATATGCAAAGGCCTATCAAGGGAAGGCTTGATTGTTTTTTCAACAATGATTCTATTCAAGGCCCTAACATCATACCATTCCTCATATTTTTTATTAGTGAAATTTTAGGATGGAAATAAGGTAGCTCTAATCAAGGGTCAAAAGATGAGGATTGTCTAGCGCATTTGTGAAGTTTGAAAATTTGTTTAGTTTTAGGCATTTTTGCTCAAACAAAAACAAACACAATTTGAAAAAAAAAAAGTTTTCTTCTCAGTTAAAAAAAACTTTTTCGCAAGATTCTGTTTTTCAAAAGCAATGCCATTGAAAATTTCCAACGTTGATAGCAAAAGCACAATGTCAAACCAGAATTCCACCAACTTCAATCAACACAGCAAAATATCACAACTATGCTCCCAGTTATCCAAAAGTATCATATTTGCAAAAAAATCAAAAAAATACATAGACAACTTGAGAAGCAATCACAAGAAGAACAACCCATTCTATCCATTTTTCTACCACTAAATACACTCAACAAATATATTTCCAAGTTCAGTAAGTTTTTCCTCAAAAATAAACACAAAAAAATGCCAAGAAATTTCAAGAAGATAAAATCTACCATAATGTAAAGAGAGTTTTTCACCAATGTGTTCCCCAATTTGTGAGTTTTAAAAAAAAAATGAATTCATGGGGGATACTTCGTAGAAGAATTAGAGCATTCACCAAAGAAGAAAGATGAAGAAATGAAATGGTGAGGAATAGAGAAACAAAAGTAGTATTCTGGATGAATAAGGAAAGGAAAATCAAAGAAGCAAGAGAAATAGAAGAAAAAAAAGACAAAAGAAGAAAGAAACAAATAAAACAAAATACAAGGACAGGAATGGGGGGTAGGTACTTCACGGGAACAAAACAAGAAAAAGACAAGACAAGCAAAAGAAAAAGGAATAAAAAGAAGAAAATGATAAAATAGGAATCAAGGAAGAATAAGGAAAAGAAGAAAAAGGAAAAAGTAAAAGAAAAGAAAAAGAAAGGATAATTAGGGTGGGGAATGGCTGCGGTCAAAACAAAAAATATATATTTTTAATATAAAAAAATAAATACATAAATAAAAACTATTCCTAAGTTAATGCACGGGCATAATACATGTAAAACAAGAATGCATAAATTAATCATTAAACTAAAAATAAAATAAATTCAGTCTGTCTAAAATATCAGGCCAGTCTGGCGTAATATAAGCAAAAATCTAAACCTAAAAATAAAAAGAGTTAGTATTGACTCAAAATTTATGACGTAAAAATCATTGAATAGTCAAATACAATTAATACACATATTTCACAATAATATTGAGTTACTAAAACTAAATAGGACAATATACAATAAATACAACATACAATTGAGACAATTTTGTAATTATTGACATGTATTTACCAATTTATATATTCACATATCTAAATCAATAAAATCCGAGCTTTCATGATATTGTTCCTTGACAACAGCGCAAAAAACTTGATGCGTAAATTTTAGGTATAGAAAAATCATATAATTTTAAATCCATCCCTAGCCAAGAAATAAAACATTAATTCCCAAATTATACATATGAGCAAGTATACCCATTGCATGCATATTATAGAGAATTAACGAGTATCGATCCTCAAGGAATAACTACCATTAGTTATTTTTCATTCTTTGTTTAAGCGACCCAATAAAGTGATAAGAAAATTTAAAAAATATGGAAAACTATATACAACTCAATGATGAAAGAATATGCAATTAGACAAATATTCTTAAAGAAATTATCATTGATTATCTAGCAAGTATCACAATCAATTATTATCTTGGCATCTTGAAGGAATTAAAATAGACCCACTTCGTTTTGCAATCCATAGAATCACTATTTTCTAATTAAATTAGTGAACATATTTTTTCTCTATGAATTTACCCAAAAGATGCATTAAAATCAATCCTTATATAAATCCCTATATTCTAGGTGATTTAAAACATGAAACTAGCTAAAGAATCTATATTCTAGCGATCATCAACTAGTCTTTGATTACCCAAGTTCTTGAAAATTAACCCCATTTTCAAACAAGTTAAGAAATAACAAATATGAAACTAATTAAATTGAGACCATTATCAACACATTTTGCATGCAAGTTAACATGAAGAATCAATCAATTAGTTCCTTAATTAAAACAAGTAATCAAATACCAAGAAAAATAATCAATTGATCAAAGAACTAAATTAATTCAAAATAAAAAATCAAGAATAAAATCCAAATACAATTAAAGAATTAAACTCATCTTTGTTCAAGAAAAAGAAAACAAAGGAAAGAGATAGATACTCATAGATAAGCCCTTCAACTTTCAATGAAAGCTCTTCCCAAATCAATGCCCTCCTGAGTAATTTATTTCTCCAGATAAAATAAGGTGCACTCTCAATATTTTTCTAAGTCTCCATGTTGTGCACATATTTTTCCAACGTGATTGGTCTTTATTTATGGGCATAAAGGCTTCCTAAAAATCCCAATGTGAAAAGAAGTAATTTCCAATCAAAATTCTAAATTCTAAAATCTGCATAGAGTTCTTAGAGTCCGCCGACTTTAATTTGCTAAGCCCTAGCCGAAGACCATCTCAGCTGCATCTTCCTTTCCTTTTATTTTATTGAGCTGCTAAGTTAACTAGCCAAGCTACTAAAGTGGAGTCTAACCTACAAAGTCAAGCCATCTACACATTCATTTTCTTTTCCTCTGGCCGAGCCACAAAAGCCGCTCTTTCCTTTCCCTTGGATTGAAGCCGACTGAAACCATCCAAGTTGTTTCTTCTCTTCGTTGTGGAGCTACTAAAGCCGTTTTCCTTTTCTTCTTTTTGCTAAGCCGTAGCTCTTTCTTGTTGAAGCCTCCCGTGAGCCATGTGCACTCTCCTACAGCCACTGTCACAATATGCAAACAATCACGGCGCGGGTCATGTGAAGCCACTCATGGCTTGATTACTCTGCTTTGGCCAATTTTCCTCTGTTTTGTGTTGTTTTTCCAAACATGGACCAGTGCTCGGTCAGTCTTTTTGGGCTAGCACCGGACCTCTTCTAGAATTGCACAACTAAACTCTAAATTCTTCTGTTTTTGCATCAAATCACAGAAAAATATTTCTACAAGCCAAAATATTAAATAGATAGGGCTATGACTAGTTATTATATCAAAAGTATCACAAAATATCTTTAAATAACTAGGAAAATATAGGTGAATTTAAGGCATATCATGCACTAACCAAAACCCTTTTTTTCTTTTCAATCCTTTAGGAACCAAAAACTCTTCCTTTCTTCCTTCTCATCTAAAGGCTGAAACATATTCGTGGCTATCTTCTTCCCAAGCAATACCATAATCAAGACACTCCTCTCCCTTCCTATTCCCTCATATCACTCATCATAATTTCCCCCACAAATCAAGAACCTTTCTTTTTCATTCCATAAATCACTCCTCACCATTACACCATCAAGGGAACGAAAATCCTCCCATCCTAAGCTCCCCCTAATCTCTCGGCCTCCCTTCTCACACCAATTTCCTCTCTAACTAATACAAACACTCACATACAAAAAGAAGAAAAAAATAATTTCCTCTCGGCCTTTTCTCTCTTTTTACATGCCAAAAAATCCCATTTCTTCTTCTTCTTGCCACTGATTCAATCTTTCCTTCTCTCTCTCATTGCACTCTTGCTCCCATGTGGAAGTCCATCTCTTCACCATCACCATACTCTCAACAAAGCTAGTGCAGCACCGTACCAAATCTTCTCAAGGCATCACACGGATCCTTCAAAGCTGGCTGAGACCATTCCCTATCTTCAAGTAAATCTCGGCTCACTCTTATTGCTATATGTGTGTTCCCTGTTTGATGTAGGATGTTTAGATTTCGTGATCCTTTTGTTTGAGTTTTTTGTAATAAAAAAAAAGGGCTTTTAGGTTGTCAACATGTCATTTGTGATTTGTCTTATCCATGGGGATTTTTTATGCTTGACTCTTATAGTCTCTTATGACTTTAGTTCTCTTCAATTATGATCATTTGGAGGGTTAGCATAATTTGTTGAACTTATGCAGTCTAATTGTATTAAGGGTTAATTCTATTTCTTGAGGTAAAAATGCTTTATATTTATTAGTTTTATTAATTGTGACCTGTTTGTTGTTAATACATTTTTGTGATGTGATAACCAAATTGTGTCTCTTTTACATTAGCAATAGTGTGATCGTACCCTAACTGTTATGGGTGTCTCTATTTTAATTTTCCTAGTGTAATCTGCCACAAGTGAATAATGTTATCTAAATATTCATTAGTAATGATATTTTATTTAATTAGGTGATTATTTACTTAATTCACCATAAATTTATTTATTAATTAAATCATTAATTTACATATTTATTTAATTATTGTGACAAAATTTATTATTCATTACTTAAAACCATTAGACATTCATGCTTACAATAAAATTTTTATTTCCTTGTAAATATTAATTATTAATTAATTAATTAATTACTTCTTATGGAAGGACTTAGTCATTTATTATTTGTATTTACCATTTAACTGTTACTTAGTATTTACTTACTCATTTGTTTATTTAATTACTATTTAGTATTAATTATGAATTATTATTTTCTTTAAAATCATTATTTATTATTTATTTAACCATTTGGTTGTTGGTGGATACGTGTTATTTAGTCCACAATTTTTAGTGCACATTAAAGAGCCTAGTGCATGTTATTTTATCTGACATAGCATTTGGTGCATCTTGTTTTCAGGTTGGACTTTGAATGCATGCACTTAGGAGATAAACCTAAGACTAGACACGCGTGCACAATGGATAAGACTTTGATGTGATACTTTTGAATAAACCCTAATAGAAGCTTATAATTTTTTATAGCCAAAGTTGTTACACAAGGCCAATTGAACTTCTTATTATTCTTCATGAAACCCTAATTCAAGTAAGTTCTTCCATGACCTCTTTCATTAAATGCTGCACAAATTTACAAGTCAATGTGCTTTTACATAATTTTATCTTAGAATTGCAATCTTGATGAGCAAACATGGATAAACTACCCTTTTGTGCACTAAACACTATTTTGATTAAACAAATATTTCTAAAAGCCACATAACACTTTTAAGACCTTCTTCAAACAAAAATTATACACTTCCATGTTTGAACAAACTTGCAATTCTAAGGTAATTATTTGAGCATGCCCTAAATCGGGTAATAGATTCGTTGAGTACTCAATTAGGGTACACTTCTAGTACTAGCTTTTGAGGGTTAGGACTAGTCTCCTAGGAGGTGACCATCTCTATGAGATGAACTCTTTCAGGAAGAGGAGCTAATACTAGCAAGTCTAGCCAGTCTGCGCTAGCTTCCAGTCTTAGGGATACTGATATCCAAAGATGGACAATCGGTAAGTTTGGGTAGGAGAAGAAGGAGAATCCTACCCAGTGTGCCGATAACCTACTTCACTGTGATGCAGGGTTTCACAGTGGTTGACCATAATGCAGGGTTTCATGACCTATTCAATTTATAGTGAATGTGTTCCAATTCAATTTATAGTGGACTGATTTGTGAATTAATGTAAATTGAAAACACTCAACCTTTGTTCTCTAACTGATGGCTTGAAAATATTTTACTGCTAATGTCATTTGCAAAAATTGCATCATGAAATATTACAAGTATATTATTAGCACACACAGGAATTACTAAGAATTTTCTTCTCACACAGTTTCTCTGTCATGTTACAGGAAATGCTATTCTTAAGGTGGGAAATTGTTAGAGACCAAGATTTGAATGTGTTTATTTATTTGAGATGTTGATTTTAGACTAGTTCTTCCTTTATGTTTTATTTTTGAGATCTTGTAATAATTTCAAAGAGTTGTATTTTATGTTTGAATTTTATTGCATTTTCTGGTCTTACCTAGTTGTAAAAGCCCCTAGTCCTAAGAACGAGGTGACATCCCTGGCCATTTTCGTTTACCTAGCAGTGGGGTGTTACAGTCAAGATTGATTTCCATTTGTTAACAATTAGGGAAAATAGGTGTGGTTCAGGAATATTAGTGTACCCAATTGTGTATGAAAACTATATTGCTCAAGATTCTTGATTTTTTTTCTCTCACTAAATTTTCATATAAATTTTGGAATTTTCTTGTTTACTTCTTTTTCTTTTTTTGTTTGCTACTTAAAACTTTTTTAACATAAAAATAGTCTTTTTTAACAACTTCTTCTGTCACATTCTTGTGAAATGTCCCATTATTTCTATTCATGAAGTCGAGCAACTATATCTTTGCTATTACATTTAATAGGCATGTAGTGTCACAATATTTTTATTTGATGTTAGGCATTTGTGGTTCCTTGGAGTAACTTAGAATGTTTATGTTGTCAGATGATAGGTAAATTTTCTACTTGCAATTGTAGGTGAAAAAAAAATATTTTTTTTTTTAATTTTGAAAACAAGGATGGAAAGAATTTAAGAAGGTAATGACGAGAACTCACATTGCTATTTTTTTTTTTTTTATCATGTTTTAATTGTGATTTGGTGTAACTTCTTGGCAAAGAATGCTAAGACATTGATATTACACATGACAAAATATTAAAATGATATATGTTCCTGGGACTGATATATTTGGAATTATTTTGAGGGCCACTGTTAGTGAAGGAAATATTAGATTTTTTGCTAGGTTGTATAAGAATTGTAGAGGTGTTCTCAATCCTCAATTACAAAACTGAAGAAAATTAAAGAAAAATTCCATTATGCGATTTGCAATTTTTTCAATGTATTGGCTTTGCCTTTATTCTTTTCAATGTTGCAACATTGTGTAAAATGAAACACTAGGTATTTATGTGTTTGTCGTTATTCCATATACTAGAGATAGGAAATGTGTACCTTAGAATGTTTATGTTGTTAGATGATAGGTAAATTTTCTACTTGGAATTGTAGGTGAAAAAAAATATTTATTTTATTTTGAAAACAAGGATGGAAAGAATTTGAGAAGGTAATGAAGAGAACTCACATTGCTATATTTTTTTTATCATGTTTTAATTGTGATTTGGTATAGCTTCTTGGCAAAGAATGCTAAGACATTGATATTGCACTTGACAAAATATTAAAATGATATATGTTGCTGGGACTGATATATTTGGAATTCTTTTGAAAGCCGCTGTTAGTGAAGGAAATATTAGATTTTTTGCTAGGTTGTATAAGAATTGTAGAGGTGTTCTCAATCCTCAATTACAAAACTGAAGAAAATTAAAGAAAAATTCCATTATGGGATTTGCAATTTTTTCAATGTATTGGCTTTGCCTTTATTCTTTTAAATGTTGCAATATTATGTAAAATGAAGCACTAGGTATTTATGTTTTTTCATTATTCCATATAGTAGAGATACGAAATGTGTAAGATTTGCAGTTAGCTCCCATGAACGTGATGATATGCATTTGCTTCCAGAGTATTCAAATAACCGCTATTAGATTTTTTATAGGGACTAAAATCATCATTATTTTACTAGTTATTTGAGATTATTTTGAGATATTTGTGTTGTAATAACTAGGCATATTCTTTTTTATTTGACATTTTACTTGTAAAAAGTATTTTTGGCAGATTTGTGCATATTTGAGTTAAAATCGGGCAGAAAGTGAACAATTCAAAAATGTACCTCGCGCCAGGCCCAGCCAAGGGACCAGACACCAGGTCAATTCTGGTCCAGCAGAAGAATTCGAGAAACTTTCAGTATAAAAGCATAACAAACCTAGTGCCAAGTCTAGCAAGTGTACCTGGCACCGAGTCCATTCTATCTGCTGATGAGAACAAATAAAAAATAGAGCAAAAACAGGGGAAGAACATAGTGCACCTGGCACTAGGTGGATCGAAGGTGCCGGCACTAGGTACGCTCTGGAATGCGAATATTCTGTGCACGAAATTAAGAATTGTCCAATGATTTTGGTATTTTTCTAATCCTACTTGGCCAAGACTTCCTTAGCCACAAATTTAGCATCTAAGAGGCCTATAAAAGCACAAGAAAATACAAGAGAAATGTGTGATTTGAAGGATCCAAGCTAGCTACTCAATCACCACTCAAAGAAGTATTGTTCAAAAGAGGTTTTCAAGAGAAGAATAAGGGCTTGTCTATGAGTTTTATCTTTTATTATTTGTTTACTTTTCTTTAACAATGATGTGCTTAATGTGTTGATTGTAATTGGATATTATTTTAGAGATTATAATTTTGAGTTAATTAGAATTTTTTATCAATCTATTATTATATTTGGTATTTAATTACTTGTTGTCATTGGTTATTGATGCGAGTTCTTCTAATTAACTTGGAAAACGATGTTCGGAGTTCATTGCATTGATTTCATATTTGTCAAATCTTAATGGACTTGAGAAAAGTTAAGATTAAAGGACTAACGTAATCAAAGATTAATTAATTTCACCTGGAGCATAGAGTTATTAGCTAATTTCATATTTATGAGATGTGAATTTAATGCATCTTTTGGTTGCTTTGGTTTGATTGCAAAATCTGCTAAATTAATCAAAAGAGAGTGATTCCATAGATTGGAAAAGAAGTGGAATCTACATAAGTAAGTTCATAACTTGGGAAACTCTTCACTTTTACTTAAGTTTCTTCATGATGCTAAGGCGATAATTGATTGTGATGAATGCTAATTGATTCAATATTATGTTTTCAAGATAATTGTCCAGTTATATGAAATTGCATCCTTGATTTATACCTATTTTTATCTTCATTTATTTTCCTTTTTAGTCTCTTCTTATTTTATTGACTAAACAATAAAGATTTGGATAAAGTAAGGTGGGAGCCTATGTTCTCGTGGATTCGATACTTGCTATTCCCTATATTATACGATGGGTATACTTGTCTGTATGTGTGGTTTTAGTGGTTGGCATTTTAATTAAAGCTTGATTGATTGTGTAATTTGTTAGTAATATTTTCTACACTAAAAAACATGCATCAAGTTTTTGGCGCCATTATCGGGGATGAGCACTATCGGAAACATTCTAATCTTGTTGATTTAGCCTTTTTTTTTTTTTTTTTTTTGTATTTGTACATTACATATCACTAACTTTTCTGTTTAGGCAGTTTGTAAATATTTCTAATTTGTGTATTTTTTGTATATATTTTTATTTTTATTTGTTTTTATTTTTATTTTCGATTTTATTTTTATTTTTCTTTGAGTGTGAGGTTCAAACCATCATCATGGACAATTATTTTTGGGCACAATGTCAAATGAGCTACAATGATGATAGATTGGCAATGTTACAAGCTCGGATTAACAGTTTTTGTGAGACATCACTTGAAGTTTCAATCAAATCCTTTGTTGCCAACACAAACATGTCTATTAGGGGGTACAAAGAATCTTCCCAACGAATGAGCCATCAAAGAACATAACTAGCCAAGTTGGTTAAAGATGTCATGAAGGCCCATACACTTGAACAAGAGGACTCCCAAATAAAAAAAAGAGGGGATCCAAGGGACAATCGCGCAATGTGGCAAGAGAGTTATTTGATTCTACTCTATATGCTAATAATTCTAATTTCTATTTGTCACATAATTTCTTAAGTTCCACTCACCTCTTTGAGAACAATAGCCCCAATGATGATGTGTTGAGTTTACTATACGTCAAGGAGTTGGATCTATCAATACCACATCATAAGAAGTCCTTGAAGAATGGTGGTAATTTCTACCCTTTGCCTATTCAAATGGAGGTAACTTGGTACTTGTAGATGTATTAAAAAGTAAGAATTTATTGATCTCATCTTTGAGAACTCAAATACTAAATTTAAAGGGAAATTTTAATTATAACAAATCTTTTGAAGGGTTAAAAGGTGATTTCAAGTTTGATGCATTCTTTAGAGACCATGTGCACTTATATGTTGACAAAATTATTTGTGTGTCTAAAGGAATATTAGAGAATGAGGTTTATGTGTTTTTCTTTGCTGAGAAAATTGTTTTCATGAACCTTCCATTTTTCAAAAACCTTTCTTATTTCTACTTTCATCATGCCTACCATTTTCAATGACCACTAATTTCTTTTACAAATGTTTGATGAGACAGCATAAGGAGTGGAAAGAGTTTGTCTCTTTGTCTTAGATTAGGTTTTCTTTAGTTGGTTATGTGTCTTTTCCCTCCACAAACAAGGAAAATATTGTCCATCTTAAGTATCGTGGAGTAAGTCGTATCTTTATTTCCTTTGTTAGGAGTGTTATTAGATTTTTTTTTTTTTTTTTTTAGTTTGTTTGCTTTTATTTAGGTATGTCTTTCTTTTATTATTATTTTCTTTGTGCTTTTATTTGTGTTTTCTTTTGAAGGTTTGAATAAAGTCCTCTTGGACAATCTCTTCTCTCTATTTTTAGTTTTGATATTTATTGGAGCTTTATTACACTTGGGGAGTATTGCTTAACATTCTATCCCTCCTTTATCATTTTTTAGCTCCTTTGGAGATGCTTTCTTGTGTTAATTTTTTGCCAATGCGGCCATTGTCCAATTTAAGTGTGGAAGAGTGGTTTAGTAATATTCTTTGTCCAAGTTTTTATCAATTATCTTGGTATTTTCATTTTGTTGAAATTTTGAAAACTTGAAAACTTCAAAATTTGAACGTTTGGAGATTTTGGAGCTAAATAGAGCTTATTTGTCTATAATGGAGTGATGCTTTTCTTAATAATTTTAGATATGGATTTGTCATTCATTATGGTTTGGATTTTATTAAAAATTAAACTTGAGTGTTAAGTTTGATTTTGCTAAGTCTTGAGAATTTAAGTTAACCATGTTATATTTGACATTTGAGTTTTATTTTATTCTTTGAGTTTGAATGTGGATGATATGATGAAATATAGGAAGAGTTGTTGACTAATTCTTGTATTATAGATTTAAAATTTGCTTGACTTTAAGTTGTGAATAAGGAATGTAAGGAAATAAAAAAAAAATGAATGAAAGGAAAAAAAATGTGAGATGAAAAAAATCGAGTTGAAAAAATATTTTTATCTTTAAAAAGAAGAGAAAGAGACCTTTTGCTGAAAAGGGGGCCAATACGTTGAGTGGAAGAGAAGAAATAAAGAAGCGTCACACTCTCTTGAGGCTATCCCGAAGGCAAGAAGATAAGGAAAGAAAGAAGAAACAAAAAAGAAATTGTTGAAAAAATGATGATAACTATAAGGGGGCTAATACGGTGTGTAAAGAGAAATCCATATATTTGAGGCTATCAATTTCCTAAGTCGTTGAAAAAAAAAATTGAGAGGGAAAAAGAGAATGGAGTGTTTTCCTTATCTCAATACTTGAGTTGAGTAAATTTGAGTTTATAATGCTTGAATTGTTTAAATAGCTTGACTTGTATGATTTATGTTATCGATGTTTTGCTTGAGGAGTAGGATGATTTTCTTGTACTAAATATAAGCTTGTTTAACATAACTTTGATGGCCTTGGGATTGTTTGATTTAATACATGAGTTTACAAGGTTTTAAAAGGGTTGAATGAATGACGAGTTGGCGTTTAAGGTTGGAAGAAGGTTAGGTCTTAATTATAGATGAGTTCTCTAAGGGAAAATTTTGCTAAATTGTTTTGTCTTGTTCTAAATGCTTAGTGTCTAAATTCTTATTTGCTTGAGGACAAGCAAATGTTTAAGTGTGGGGTATGTGATAGGGGCTAAATTATCATTATTTTACTAGTTATTTCAAGTTGTTTTGAGATACTTTTGTTGTAATAGATAGGCATATTCCTTCCTATTTGACATTTTGCTGGTAAAAAGTGTTTTTGGTAGATTTGTGTAGATCTGAGTTAAAATTGAGCAGAAAGTGAACAATTCTAGAGTATACCTAGTGCCAAGCCCAAACAAGGGAGTAGGCGCCGGGTTAATTCTGGTCTAGCAAAAGAATTCGAGCAACTTTCAGTACAAAAGCAAAATAGACATGGCGCCAGGCCTAACAAGTGTACTTGGCGCCGGGTCCATTCTGTTTGCCGATGAGAACAGACAAAAAACAGAGTAAAAATAGGGAAAGAATAGAGTGCACCTGGCACTAGGTGGATCGAAGGTGCCCAGCACCAGGTACGCTCTGGAATGCAAATAATCTGTGCACGAAATTAAGAATTGTCTAATGATTTTGGTATTTTCCTAATCCTACTCGGCCAAGACTTCCTTAGCCACAAATTTAGCATCTCAGAGGCCTATAAAAGCACAAGAAAATACAAGAGAAATGTGTGATTTGAAGGATCCAAGCTAGCTACTCAATCACCACTCAAATGAGCATTGTTCAAATGAGATTTTCAAGAGAAGAAGAAGGGCTTACCTATGAGTTTTATCTTTTATCCTTTGTTTATTTTTCTTTAACAATGATGTTCTTAATGTTTTGATTGTAATTAGATATTATTTTGGAGATTATAATTTTGCGTTAATTAGAATTTTTGATCAATCTATTGATATCTTTAGTATTTTATTACTTGTTATCATTAGTTATTGATGCAAGTTCTTCTAATTAACTTGGGAAACAATGTTAGGAGTTCATTGTATTTATTTCATATTTGTCAAATCTTAATGGACTCGGGAAACGAAGTTAAGGTTAAAGGAGTAAAGATTAGTTTATTTCACCTAGAGCATAGGGTTATCAACTAATTTCATATTTATGAGGTATGAGTTTAATGCATCTTTTGTTTACTTTGGTTTAATTGGGAAATCTGCTAAATTAATCAAAAGAGAGTGATTCCATGGATTGGTAAAGAAGTGGAATCTACATAAGTAAGTTCATAACTTAGGAAACAATTGAATTTTACTTAAGTTCCTTTATGATACCAAGATGATAATTGATTGTGATGAATGTTAATTGATTCAATATTATATTTTCAAGGTAATTGTCTACTTACATGAAATTGCATCCTTAAGTTATACCTATTTTTATCTTTATTTATTTTCCTTTTTAGTCTCTTCTTATTTTATTGGCTAAACAATAAAAATTTGGGTAAAGTAAGATGAGAGCCTAAATTCTCGTGAATTCGATACTTGTTATTCCCTATACTATACGATGGGTATACTTGTCTATATGTGTGGTTTTAGTGGTTGGTATTTTAATTAAAGCTTGATTGATTGTTTAATTTGTTAGTAATATTTTCTACACTAAAAAACACACATCAATTTTACTTATCTAGAATGTAGTAGAGCATCTTCAAATTAAAAGGAAATCCTTAAATGTACTCATTTTATTTTCCTAGTTTCTTTGTATGTGAGAAACTAATTTGGAAATTTGTTGTGGTGTCCTTTGTAAAATTTAATGCCAGGTGTTAAGAATGTAGTCTACTAGTACCCCATTTCATATACGTTTAAAATTTGTGTTGTTGTGAGACTCTAAATTTTTCTGACAAGGTTTCTCTGGTCAGTCATGTAAGAAAGATGGGATTCTAGAGATCCAAAGCAAAGTCCTACAATTGTTTTGCTTTTCTGAGTTCTCGTTTTTACTCTCTTTTGGGGGGGGGGGGGGGGGGATAGTGGGAGTTTGGGGAAAATATTAAGTTTCTTTTTCTGCCTAGTACCAGTATAAGGTATTAGTAGTGAAAAGAGGTCAGTACTACCAAAACATTGGTAGCTTATTATGAAATCAGTGGACTTTTTAACTTTATGTGCATTTATTGGGTAGTCCATTTAACTTAAAGTGAATTTACTGTCAAGTAATGTTGGTCTTGGTTTTTAAGGTGTCGATTCCTCTTTGGTCTCTCATAAGACAACTGATTTCTTAGCACCAATTGTATGTATAATTTGAATGCATTGATTGTCTACACAGTTAAATTCTTATTTGTTTTTAGTGTATGGAGCTGAATTTATCTATTTGTTGGTTCTTATCTATTGCATCTTTTCTAATTTTACTGGCTCAAAATTATTGCCATTCTTATTATCTATGTGTACCAATAGCAACACAAATAATTGCTATGATATTCGTGTGACAAATTTTACGCAACCTATTCATGTGACATTCTCGTTTTCGTCAAGAATAAATGAATATTTAATTTAATTTTGTGATGATTCATGTTGCTCAATAACATTCTTGAATAATGAGCGATGAAAATTACGTCACCTATTCATGTGATGTTTTTCATTTTTGTCAATTAATAATTAAATATTCATCCCATATTTTCTAACGATTTATGTCGTTTACTGACGTTCTTTTCTAATAATGCATGACAAAATTACGCCAGCTATTCTTGTGACATTTTTTATATTCCCAATAATAGTTGAATATTCAACTCATATTTTGTGACACTTCATGGTATTTTCTCACGTTATTTATTTAATAATGGTTGATGAAAAATACATTACCTATTAGTGTGGTATTTTTATTTTTGTCACGAATAGCTAAATATTTAACTTGTATTTCATAATGATCTAAGATATTTTGTGACAATTCAGGATTTATTTTATGACAAAATTAAATGTTACAAAAGCATAGCTATAACTGGACGTTTTTTTTAGATGTTACGTGTTGTTTATCAATTTGTGATAAAAATATTCATATCGCCACTATATACCTTTAGCGACGGTGAAAATGTATCGATTAATGTAATGATAGAAAAAACATCATAAAATATTATGAATGACTGAAATTAAACATTATGTGATGTCAATTGGTGTGTTACTAATTGTCAATTTTGGTGTAATGACAATTCGATATCAAGAAGGCAAACATGCAATCGTTGGAATCTAAAAAAAAAAATGATAAACCTTAGGGGGGGAGGGGTTGAATAAGGTTTATGACAAACAAATGCAAATTAGAAAATTTGATGTCTTTTGAAAAAGGCCAAACAGAATGTGTGTTTAAAAAAAGGCAGATTTGCTTCACAGCTTTAAAAGAGAAATCAAGGTTCTTTTGAATCAGCACTAAATGGTGAGAAGATGGTCGGTATAAAAAATAGGCAGTTGAGATATCAAGGACATACTTACTATAGAACACAAGAGTCCTAAATAGATCAATAATTACAGAGCAAATGATAGAGTTTTTAAAATCAGATGACCAGCGAAAGTGTAGTGATAAAGTTCAGACATAATGCAAAAGAATAGACCCAAAGATTTATAGTAGTTCGATCCTCAAATGATCTACATCCACTGACTTAAGCACATACTTAAGGATTTCAACACAACTTACTAAATTTTTTTTCCAAATTAATGGTGGTAGGTAACACCATTCTTACACAAGAGGATCACCACAATTGGTTTTCAACCTAACCTCTTTAAACTCAACAATCAAAGTTCATCCCAACTGAGTTTTACATCCTTAACCTTGATACAAAGCTAATTAAAGATAGAATATAGGAATAGCTCACAAATTGAGCAAATATGAGCCACTAAGCACAAATACATTTTTACCTTTAGAACAAATTAATTTTGCTTTGAAGCACAAATGAAAATGGAGATTTTTATATTCTAAAATGTAAGAGTGTTTCTGAATGAGTTAACACAAAAATCTACTTGAAAATCGAGTTTTTGAAGCGTTTTTGAAGCATTTATAGGAGTTAAAATCAAAGTCCCAACAGCTAGTAATGACTAGTTACTTCTGTTAGGATTTTCAGTGTTTTGGATTCACAGAATGGAAGGATGTGCATCCAAAAGATGAGTCTAAAATGACACTTTATGCAAAGAGGTATATTTTAAAAATTACTATAGATCATTGGATGGATGTTTTAGATTCAAAGGTCCATCCAAAACTACACAACCAAGAATTTTATGAAATCCAGATTTAGAAATACCCTCTTTTTGAAATCATTTGTAAGTGCTTCAAGGTAAATCACATTGAACATAAGGTAAAAAGGCAATGAAATTTATAAATAATACCTTAATCACAAGTCTTAGTCTATAATTTTTCACAAGGCTTTCATGGTATGCAATCTCTCAAGTTGGAGTTATACTTGATCAACCATTGTTGGATTCCATTGCTTAAGAGCTCCTTAGCAGTCCTATTAGCGCACCTTGGAAGATTTGAAGTCAAACATGTCCTATCATATATAGATTACGCATGCTAGTCCACATCAATATTTATCATAAATCAAAACACAGGAGAATGTCTTTAGAACTAACAATCTCCCCTTTTTTGAGTGATGACAAACTTGATGGGATTGTGACAAGAAAAAATTGATATAGCCTGTATGAACATATTAGGCCTAGAGAAGTAAAAATATTTTTAACTAAATGCATTTTCTCATTATAGGACTCAAATAGTGCTTATGAGTTTAAGATAAGCAAAGTTACACATAATTTCATAAACAAGGCTCAATGAGCTTATAGCCCTACCAGCCTCTTTATCCTTCTTCCTTCCATAAAGAGGATTATTTCACATAGAAATAGCCAAATAATGGTCACAAAAAGTATGTATTATGTACATGAAGAAGTCTAGAGGATAAATCATAAATAGCAACACTCCTCCTAAGTGTCTATGAACAGTAAAAAAGATGCTAGCGATGGAGTGCGTTGGAAACTAAACTGGAATTTTTGGACCTCAAAATCGTGCATCCAAAATAGGTTAAAATAAGACAAAGATCACTTATGTAAAAGTATTTTTGGACTGGTATTTTGGATTGAAGAATTGGGGATCCAAAACTCCCCTTGTATTTGAATGGGGTAAAAAAAAAAAAAAAAATCCCACAAGAATAGATCAATAGTTTTCCAAGAATTAATCGAACCCAGTTTTCGCAAAGTATTTCAACACAGAGTTGTCACTATGCAACCAAAGAAGAAACAACACAATTTTCATAAGCATCCACTCAAATATCCATCATCCGAACTCAGCCAAAATCCATATCAGTCAATCACAATCCATGACTCACACCAAATTCAGTCACAATCCTTATAATCCAAAGTTAGCACAAGCACAATAATATAGTAATTTGGCTAGACAGAAAATTCAGCTCCTAATGAAAATTCAGCTCCTAATCATACACAATCCATCGTACTCCATATTTATTTATCCCCTTTTGGCATCAAGCAAAAAGAATTTAGCAGTAGAGAAACAATAAGGAATCAAACAGGGGTAGTAGTGACAAAAAGGAATATCAGCAATAGTAGCAATAGCAATCCAAGACTAAAATAAAAGTGTTCATGTAGATATAGTGCAAAAAGCATAAAACAGTTTGAAGGGAATTGTGTTATCAGAATAAAATATTGCAAAATAAGTCAGCAATTAGCAATTGTCATATGCCAATTAATACGTAAATGTTGGGTGTAAAAATATCATTAAATTTAAATCCATTCCTTAGTCAAATTTTAATTAAAATATTAATCCTAAATTATACATACGAGCAAGTATACTCATCGTAAGTATAGTATATGGAATTAACGAGTGTCAATCCTCAAAAGAATAAGTACACACTAATCACTTTTAATTCATTATTTAACCGACCTAATAAAGTGATAAGATAATAAAAAGAAAAATAAAGAAATATGTACAACTCAAGGATGTAAGAATATGCAATTTAGACAACTATCCTAGAATACATGACCATAAATCATTTAGCAACTGTCTTAATTAATCATCATCTTAGTATCATGAAGGAATATAAAATAAAATTCAATCGTTTTCCAAGTCATGAATCCACTTATATAGACTTCACTTCTTTCCCAATCCATGGAATCACTATCTCTTGATTAAATTGGCAGATTTTCCAATCAAACCAACATAACCAAAAAGATGCATAAAACTTAATTCCTCATAAATTATCCCTATGTTGTAGGTGATAATAAACATAAAATTAGTCAATAACCCTATACTCTCGGTGAAATTAACTAATCTTTGATTATTTCGATTCTTTATCTCAACTTTGTTTCCCAAGTTCATTAAGAAATAACAAATGTGAAATCAATAACATTAAATCGACTCCTAACATCATTTCCCAAGTCAATTAAAAGTAAATCTAACTTCAACAATTCTTCTATAACCACAAGTAATCAAACACTAAGAATGATAGAAAATTGATCAAATAGCTAAATTAATACAAAAACCATGAATTCCAAAATAATGTTAAATTATAATAAAATATTAACTACATCATTATTCTAAAAAAACCAAAGATAAAAGAAAAAACTCATAGATAAACCCTCCTCTTCTCTTTGGAAACCTTTGCGAACAATCCTCCTTTAGTAATGAATCTCTCCTTCTTTGAGTGATTAAAAGTTTAATCATTGGATTCACTATTTTCTCTTGTGTTTTTCTTATCTTTATAAGCTTTTTTTTATTCCAAAATTTGTTACTTGAGGAGTCTTGACCAAGTAGGATTCAAAAAAAATACCAAAATCCTTTGGAAGATACCAAATTCGTGCACAAAATCGCGTGTCCAGACCGGACCTAGCGTCAGGTAGACTTGACCCACCTGATGCCAAATGCATTATGTTATGTTCCTAAACATGCTCTATTTTCACTATTTTTCCAGATTGGACTTGGCACCTGGTGCAGTTGCCAGACTTGGCGCCAGATACATGTTGGGATTTTTCTCTTTTTGCTCGAAATCTACTCAATTTTGCGCAAATGTGTCAAAAACACTTTCCACAAGCAACATGTCAAATAGGAAGGAATATACTTATTATTATATAAAAAATATCTCAAATTAATCTCAAATAACTTGAAAAATAGTGATGAATTTTGCCCTTCACCAATCATGGAATGTTGATGGTCTCAAGATTAGCACGGGCACCCTTTTTTGTATGTTATCTACAATTCTGCTAGACTTCTTTTTTACAACAACATATTTCTGTCTGCGACCTCATGAGCTACCAGGTGGAACTAGCTTGTCTTTTGTAACGACAGTTGGGTAAGCAGAGGGTACAGTAGGCATTGTCTCAGCTGGCTGGGATGGAATTGTTTCAGTTGTGGGCACTGCAGTGAGTGGAGCTGGAATTTCATCAGCGACAGTTTTCTCAATAGCAGTGGGTTGTCTAGAATCCTTTTCAGGAGAGGGAATGACAGTCTCATCCTTATGTTATGGTGAAATGTCTTGCTCTTTGAAGACACCTCCAGTACTCTTTTCTACTTTCTTCCTTTTCACATCACTCAATTGATTTACCAAATTTTGCAGTTCAATCTTGACTTTAGCACTGAACCCATTAAAATTTTCAAACAAGATATTCAAAGCATTCAGAATGCTTTGAGTTAGTCCACCCTCATCAAACCTATGCTTGCATTTACTTGAGGATTCCTCTACTATTTCAACTTTGTATTTTGTTCCAGTTGAAGCAGCGGGTGCAGCTTTATTTCCCTTAGTTTGAACTTAATTAGCTTGTCCCTTTTTTCTTCTGAAATATCCCCAAGCAGAATCCATTGATTTTCTATTCGTACAAAGCCCATTTTCTCAAAAGAGTCTGTGCTGTAAACATTAATCTTGAGGTGTCTAGGGGCACTTGTATTGAGATTTACATTGAAATGTTTAAAGACATTGGTTAGGAGATTTTCATATGGCAGGGCCTTTTTCGAGGTATTTCTTGATTGAAGCATTAGCTTCACAACCAGAAATCCAAAACTAATCTACCTCCCTTCTAATAAGGCCAACATCAGTATTATTTGTGTGATACTCACCGAAGTTTTGTACCTAAAGCTAGGTGCCACCATGGTTGACACCATGTGGTGCAGAATTCTCCCAAATCCATTCAACCATTTGGAGTTGCAATCATTTTAGTTTTTGAACCTCTTACATCCAGTAAACTTAGCCTCAAATCTACCCAAATCAAACAGATCAGATTCCTCTGAAAATTTATTCATTTCAAAAAATTGAATTCTACCGTCTCTAACTCCAAAAATTTTATTTAGCATTCTATGATCAAATTCCATATTCGCATAGCCTCCCAACGAGGTATACCACTGAACTATGAATCCCCCTCCAATTTCCTCAAGTCTTCCTTTTCTTAGGTTAGAATAAAACTCCCATTCTAGTGTGGTGTACATTTTTTCATCTACAAATAGTAAAGTCCCTCGTCCAAATAATTCAAACATATTCAAAACATTAGCAAAATTCAAAAAGACCTCAGAATCAATACGATATCCAACAATGATAGTTCTATTTCTTGACAGCTAGTTATTGAACTGAGATTCACATTTTAAGTCAAAGAATCAGGGTACCTGTGTCTCAGAGCTTTCCTATACAGGAAGCTATTGTGAAGAGAATATCTGAGAAGCTAGTTCCTTGGCAATAATTTTTTCCCTTTACGTTTGGCGCAAGTTGGGTGGCGGCAACTGAGTTTGCTTTCTCCACTGCTCTGCTTTTATGGTTCTTTTTTATCTTTGGTTCTATTTCCTTGTCTAATTTAGGAAGTTTAGCCATGGCGATTCGAGTGAGGGGAATATGGGTTTTCTAATTCTATGGGGAAGATGAGAATCCAAAATGAGAGAAGGAAAAAGATAGACGGATAATACGATGGTTTTAGATTTCAAGAGGAAAAAGAATTAGATTTTGAAAAGCTTTTGGTGATTTGCTAGGTACTTGAGAGGATAAGTACTATCAAGTACACTCAAAAGAGATTTTATCAGAGATGGAGTGAGCTATTTTGAAAAGTACAGACATTTTGAAAATTCAAAAAGAGAGTTTTGGACTTAGACGTTTTTTCATCCAATCCAAAAAAAAAATGTGAATTTTGCATGATTATGGGTTGCTGCTATTTTGGAGTTAGACTAAGTCCAAACTTATCTGTTCAAAACAAATTGAGAGATAGTTTGTTCAAGGAGTTTTGGATTCATGTTTTCGAGATGCTGCATCCAAAATCACCATCCAAAACTACATGTCTTCAGACGTTCTGTGAGAATGAACAAAAACAAGCTCTGGCAAAATTGTTAGTTACACAATCTAGTAATTCCCATACCTCTTTATAGATGATTAAATCTATCTTCAGCTAGTGGTTTAGTGAATATATCTGCAAGTTGTTCATCAATTGAAATATATTCCACACAAACATCACCCTTTATTACATGATCTCTAATAAAATGATGCTTAATTTCAATATGCTTAGTTCCAGAGTGCTGAACAAGATTTTTGGACAAATTGATAGCACTAGTATTGTCACATAAGATAGGCACACAGTTAAAATTTAGACCAAAATCAAGCAAAGTATTTTTCATCCATAAAATTTATGCACAAAAACTTTCTACTGCTATGTACTCAACTTTAGTTGTTGAGAGAAAGACACAAGCTTACTTCTTATTGTACCAAGAGACAAGAGAGTGTCCAATAAATTGATAGTGTCCACTAGTGATTTTTCTCTCAACTTTGCAGCCGGCATCCGTGTATCCTATAAGATCAAACGAGTTCGTTCGTCGATACCATAGACCAAAATCATACGTTCCAACTAAGTACCGAAGGATACGTTTAACAGTACATAGATGAAATTCCTTTGGACATGATTAAAATCTTGAACAAAGGCACATTGAGAATATAATGTCAGGTTAGCTAACAGTGAGATAAAGGAGACTACCAATAATACCTCTATATTTCGATCCATCCACTTTCTTATCTTTTTTATCTTTATCAAACTTTAATGATGTTCTCATACGTGTACTAATTTTTTTGCTTCATTCATTCCAAACCTTTTC
Source organism: Voacanga thouarsii (assembly GCA_026120185.1). NCBI lineage: Eukaryota > Viridiplantae > Streptophyta > Magnoliopsida > Gentianales > Apocynaceae > Voacanga > Voacanga thouarsii. The sequence continues at coordinate 3,132 of JANUWF010002917.1, read as the reverse complement.
AGTAATTCCGTGGAATACTTGGTTTGATTTAGGAAGATCCCATCTTTAGTTTACTTGATTTGTAATCCGAGGAAGAAATTAAGTTCTCCCATCATGCTCATCTCAAACTCTTGATGTATTGTCTTGGCAAATTTCTTGCATAAGGAATCATTAATAGCTCCAAAAATAATATCTTCAACATATGTTCGAACAATTAAGATACCATCAAAATTTTCAGATTCGATAAATAATGTGGTATCAATTAAGCCTTCTGAAAAACCTTTTGAAAGAAGAAAACCACTAAGCGTTTCATACCATACTTGTGGAGCATGTTTTAAACTATAAAGAGCCTTAAAGAGTTTAAAGACATGGTTTGGAAAATGCTCATTAATAAAACCAGGAGGTTGCTCCATATATACTGTTGGGTATCTCAAGCTCGTATCGAATACGGCGCAACAGAAGAATAAAATGAGATACCATCCCAGGACTCGCCTATGTGTGGAAAACAAGACATAAAGATAATAAAGGTAACAGCTTTTACCTTTGTTTGATCGTTCGAAGAACAAAAATTTCTTCTTCAAGTCGATGCGCGATCTAACAATCCTATTGATCCAATTTCACGAAAGTTGAACGTCTAACCACTATAATCACAGTGTGTGATTATCTCTAATAGTAATCCACACAGAGGAATACTCAAGCACCAAAATTTCCTGGGCTAGCTGAAAAAGATGGCGGCTAGGGTTCTTCATAAGAACAATCGAGAGATAGAGAAGAAGAAGAGAAGGTTTAAGTGGCTGCAATTTTCATGTGAATCCCACTCCAGGGTTTTCGGTTATATCATCATAAAACCGAAAAATTCACTGAAAATCTGGAATTCTAAAACAATTAGAGTTCCCTAATTGTAATTGAAAACATCAAGTTCTTACAATTATAATTTGGACCACAAATTATAACTAATTATAATTTATCCACAACAACTTCTCTTTCTCGCAATTAACCCCACTATATTATCAAATAACATCTTGAGTATATAATCCTCTATTGTGTGTGACCTATTAGGTTTTCCAATCAATTGGTAGCGAACATGAATTAATCCGGACGTCTTTGACATTAATAATCCATAATTAATTTGAATTGATCCTATTAATTCTAATCAGGATTGGTTTATTAATTCATCAATTAATAAACCCATATTCCCAGACCATGAGCGGTATCTAGCAACACATCATAACTATCCAAGAGTCCAGGAAGTCAAGTGGCTTGACATGAACCCTTCAATAACAAACTTCAATGCAATTAACTCCTTTCACCATGCAATATCTCATTCGGTTTGGAGTACAAAATTAATCCCAACTCCCTCCAGAATTAATTTTGGCCTGAATATAATAGTACTTGTACCAGGAACCCACTATTCTAGATGTGTATCAATTGAAATTATTTCTAATACACATATGCCTTGGCCAAGGACTTCTCAAGTAGTAATTCCTACAAGTGACCGTGAGATATTCGCCCCTACTATTAGGAGTGATGAATCATTTATTGACCATCTCAACTACTTTCGGTTATCTCACAATGTACACAATATCCATCCCATAGGCGGCTCTCGATCAAGCTCCGGAGATTGGAAACAAAGTACAATGTTCAGCAAACAAAGTACCTTAGAGATCTCAAGCCTAAGGATACTTGCACGTTGCTATATTGAGATTATATCTCTGGCACTAAATAGTTATCCATGTGATTATCTCAAAGCTAGGTCATCCAATGAACTTGTTCCATTAACAAGCATCCATGTGTTAACTTTGAGTATCTCAATACTTACGAATATAAGAACCATCGCCTGATCAAATCAGGAAGTTTAACACATGCTAGTCTTAATGCATTAATGATGTCATACCTCATTAATACTACGACTAGGAACTATTTAAGTACTAACACTATACAGTGTAGTAAAAATCTCATATCATGATTTTCTTAACACAGTGTTGTACTAGGGACTTTATCGAATAGTTATATTATTTAAAAGTAAATAAAAAAATTTGTAAGATAAATAATGCATTTTATTAAAATAAAATGTGTCATATACAATATACAAGTAATTGCCTCTAGAGCACAACACTAACAAATACTTCTTCTTCAATAAAACCATTTAAGAAGACACTTTTGATAGACATTTGATAAAGCATAAAACCTTTGAAAGATGCAAAAGCAAGTAGCATTCTTATTGACTCTAACCGAGTAACGAAAGCAAAAGTTTCATTGGACAACTAATCTGGCTTTGTTTCTAATAACACCATGCTCGTCGAGTTTGTTTCTGAAAACCCACTTGGTACCAATCACGGGATGTTCAAGTGGTCTAGGAACAAGCTTCCACACTTGATTTCATTCAAATTGATTTAATTCTTCTTACATGGCCACAATCTAAAAAGCATCATGCAAAGCCATATCAATATAATTTGGTTCAATGCTCGAGAGTAAAGTAAAATTATCAACAAAATACCATCTAGTTTTGATGCTACAACTGGGGTCGCTAATGATCTGTTTTTTTTAGATGGACAGTTTTGTACTTCCAATCTTTTGATAAGTCTTGATTTGTGAGCTCTTCAATCCTTTGTTTGTTTTCTTCAGCTTCTTGTTCTTTTAATTCCTCTTCTTTGTCCTGAATATTAGGAGGTGGAGCCATGTGCTACTTACGGCCTTTTTCTTTGTGATTCCTACATCATCATCATCTTTTCTAAAAAAATATATATTTAATTCATCAAACACAACATGTACGAATTTCTTTCACACATAGAGTTCTTTTATTGTACACTCTATATGCATTTTTATTGTAAAAGTATCCAACAAATATAGCTGCATTAGAATTACTATCAAATTTTCCAATATTGTCTCTAGTATTGAGGACAAAACATTTGCAGCCAAAAACTTTAAAGTAAGAAATAGATGGAACTTTGTCAAATATAAGTTCAAATGGAGTTTTCCTTAGAAAAGATCTTAGCATAACACGGTTGACAATATAGCAAGATGTGTTCATAGTTTCAGCCCAAAATTACTTTGGAATGGAGTTTTCACAAAACATTGATCTTGTCATCTCTTGCAATGTTCTATTTTTCCTCTCAACCACACCATTTTGTTGAGAAGTTTTTCTGCTAAAAA
>JANUWF010002916.1:0-36868 GCA_026120185.1 Voacanga thouarsii | reverse complement strand
ACCAAAAAATAATCTATGTACGGCAAAAATGTTAGGTTCATCAAGTCCATAAAATTAGCAGGGGCATTAGTAACACCAAAAGGTATCACTACAACTCCATATTTCCATATCGAGTGTTAAATGCAGTTTTTAGTATATCTTCTTCCCGAATCCGGACCTGGTAATATTCTTATCTCAAGTCTAATTTCAAGAAACATCCAACTCCTTGCAACTGACCAAACAGTTCATCAACCATGGGCAATGGATATTTATTCTTTACTGCCACTGCATCCAATCCTCAATAATCTACACACATCTACAATGATTCATCTTTCTTCTTAACAAATAGTACGGGTACTCTCCCACGATGAAGCACTTGGTCGAATAAACCCTTGCTCCATTAATTCCTGTAGGTGTTTCTTGAGCTCTTGCAATTTTGTAGATGCCATCTTATAAGGGGTCCTTGAAATTGTTTCTGCCAATGTCACTAACTTAATAGAAAACTCTACCTCTCTCTCTCCAGGGATAACTTCTTTAATTCTGCTGGAAAAATATCTAAAATATTCATTTACAATAGGAACATCTTTAGTTTCTTAACATCTCTTGGCTTATTAATTACATAAGTTAAGTATCCTGTGCACCATTTCCTTATCATCTTCTGGGCCTTGAGTCCCGATACAAAAGCATTACTTTTCCTTTCAGCCTCACTTAAAAATTCCAATGTAGGTTTCCTGCACTGCTGGAAACGTACTACCTCATGTCTACAACCAACTTGAGCCTGATGCTGAGATAGCCCATCCATGCCCAAGATAGCATTATAATCTTCTATGGGCAAACTTATCAAATCTCCTTCTAAAACTTCGTCTCCTACCAAGATCTTATAGTTCCTATACATTTTCTCATTATTCATTTGCTTTCCGAATGGGGTACTAACAACCATTTTATATGAAATTTCTTTCCCATTTTTCTCTATAGAATCAAGAAATGAATTGGCAACAAAAGGATGCGTAGAATCCAAATCTACCAATACTTTAGCCGTATGATAAAAAATAAGGAGCGTACCTTCCACCACTGCAATCTGATTATCTGTCTTTTCTAAGGCCACCACCCGAGTGGTTATTTGCAGTTTGGAGGGTCCAGTTTTGGAGGTAGAAGCCTGCCCTAGGTTTCTTCTTCCAAATCCTGACCTCTGTCTTTGGCTGTTACCTTTAGGTCTGCTCTATCCTCCTATCCTTCGTGGGTGAGGGCAATTTAAAGTCTTATGCTCCATTTCCTCATAATTGAAGTATTTAAAGGAGGGTGGTCCTCCCATCGGGCCAGTCAGGCCTCCCCTCATTTGCATCTTCCTTTTCCCCTACCATCAGGACCCTCTAGATCTTTTCTGATTCATGCCCCAAAATTCACCTCGATTCTTCTCGCTTGCCTATTCAATATTAACCATTTCTATTCTAGAAGCCATTTCTACTATATCGTTATAACTGGTGGGAGCCATACTTGCTAATACTCTTTTCAGCTTTGGCCTTAAACCCTTCACAAAACATCTTACCCTGTTTGCTTTTGAGTGGACTAAAAGTGAGCAATATTTGATAGTTTAGTAAATTCAGCAGTATATTGTTCCACTGTACGACCTTCTTGCCGAAGAGCTTGAAATTGATCCTCTATCTTTTCTACTACCCAAATGGGAATAAATTCCTTCTTAAAACTGGCCTTAAAATCTATCCACTCCCATTCACGTTGATTCATCTCCCTTGCCCACCAATCTTGGGCAGGTCCTTTCAATTGGAATGTAGCAAGTTGTACCTTCCTTTGCTATGAATAATTTGGGGCTACAAAGATCTTTTCCATCCGTTCAATCCAATTCTTAGCCTCCTGTTCTGAGTCAGGTCACCCTTGAAATTGCGGAGGGTGAAGTTTCAAAAAGCGCTAAAGGGCTCAATTCGATTCAACTTCACTTTGCTGACTTTCCTTACTCATACTTTCATTTACCCTAGCATTCTCAGTCAACTGTTGGATTATGTCAGTCATCTTTTGGAAGGTCTGCAACATGGGATGGTCCAAGATTGTGAGGTGGGGACCTTCTGCTTGCAGTTCCTCCACCATTAGTTCAGGGTTATTTCCAGTAACTCACAATGATCGTCCGGAGGTCCGTTTAGCAGGCATTTGTACAATTTGTAAGATTTTACTAGTATAACAAATGTAACATAGCTCAAAAGTAGTCATAAAATAGGTACAGTGCAATTAGTAAAACAAAACACATGTTCATTTTCATTTATCACAAAGTCCGTACAAAATTCGCGTGCCAAGTACACCGTCACATACACTAGCTGAACTGTACATAACATACTATATATGTATCTCCATCTCATCTTCCTACTCGTCATCCTCACTGTCTAATATAGGAGATCATGAATTAGTCGAGATTGTATAAGATTCCGCTACATCAACCTCCTTATCTCCGTCTGCATCTGGTTATAGCCAAACTAATAGCTCTGGGTTTATCTCTAAATCCTCCTCAAGATCCTCACCTACAGGTACCTCCACCACGGGAGCATCCTGGTCCTCTTCCACATCAACACAAACTCCAAATCCAATATCTCCTACTCAAGTACCCCAGGTACATCCCACCAAATATCTCCCTATATCCTTAGATAATACTGCACCATCGAGGATGCTATCCTCCTCCTCATCATCATCCTGATGGCGCAACTCAATATCAACATCGATCTCATTGGAGTCACCACCGCCTCCTTATGTGGCAACGATATCCTTTCGAGCGTAGGTTTCCTTTCTACACCCGAGCTCTCACTTGTCTCTTTTTTTTTCCCTTCATCATTGTGCTCGACCATTGAGCGCTTGCCTTTATCGCTCCGACCCACCGTACCTACACATTAAAAGGGTTCTATCAATTCCTATGATGATACCACAGTTCTTGAAATCTAGGCTCTGATACCAATTCTAACACCCCTACTAAAGACAACAATGGAAGTATATTAACACTAGGTGTCGCCTCGTCCAGTTTGCTGGACAATAGGTCTTTATAACAGAAATAACAGAATATATACATATACAAAGTCCAAACTCAACAATATCCTGCATTGATGGCCACACATATACATATATCACAGAATTTCATATATGCCATCCCTATTTATAACAAAATACGGTATATGATCAAAAGGAAAACTATCTAGACCAAAACTGTTAACTTTGTGGTATCGTCCTTCTATCTATAGGTTCGCTCAGCTCCAAATCCTATAAAAGGTAAGTTAAAAGACACATATGAGTGACGAATCACCCAGTGAGTCCTGTGTGCATTAGTGCTTTATGAAAGAATAGGGTACATAAAACTTTTGTGAAATAGCATATCATTTGTTCACTGGAAATAATTCCAAAACTCTCTAAAGAAGAGTTTAATCAAAATTTAAACATTTTTGAAAGACTGCATTTTACTTTCAAATCATTGCCCCAGTTTTTAAATCATAGGCACTTTTCTAATAGAAGGTCAACCTCGTATGCAAATCCCACGATCCTTACCTTCGGCATCACGTATCATTGTATCGAGACCGCAACCTCTAATACTCAATCGCGCGTCGCCGAAATAAGTACACCACGAGTGTACTTCTACTCGGTATACTACAACATACCTAGCGTACCGCGGCACACAATCTTTTACTTGCCACCATAACTCAAGGGTCCCAATCCTGACGTCAATCACCATCGAGATGACAAGGATTTAAACGCACCAAGTGTCCCTGCCCGGTATCCAGAGAATGACTCAAAATAAGAAGCACCCGCAGACGTAGCAATGGCCGGGTGCTAAATGGCTAGTTAGGATGACTTATCTCAATGTTCGTCACCCTCGTTTGGAGTAAGATAATCCCCGTAACTAGCTAGGTTACTTAGGATCGTCTACCTCTAACATGAGCTAGTACAAAGATCAAAGTCCTTACTGAGTACTCAACGTTACTGATACCAACCCCTTCTGACTGAGCAGGCTAGAGGGTTATCTGATCCCGCAGGATTTTCAAATCAAAACATTTTTGAGGTAAAATTATATTTTTTAGAATTTGATCCCACTGACTCGCAAGTTAGATCATTATTCACATAGGCTCTACAGAGCCAATCAATTCATTCCATAGGCACATTATGCCAATAAAACAATTTCAGGGATCAATAGTCTTTTTTCAAAAGTTAATCTCATCACGATAGATCATTTTCCAAAATCATGTTGAAATAGGATAAAAAGTTATGTTCACACATAAAATATGTTTCCAAGAGTGTTCGGGTCATTTCCATGTACTCGATCAAAAAAGTCATTTTCTATGGGCATTCGGGTCATTTTACCTATGCCTGATTCCAAAAGACTTTCCAAGGGCATTCGGGTCATTTTACCCTTACCCGATTTGAAAAGTGTTCCCAAGAGTTCCAATAAGAATATTTCTGTCATTTACCAAATACCTGATTCCAAAAATTTTCATAAAACATTCCAAAAGGAACTGATTTTAAGAAGTCCGAATTCTAATTCGAAAAGAGGATTAAATTCAAAGTTTCCAAACACATTTCCATAAAATATTCCAATAAGGGCATTCTAGTCAATTTACAAATACCCGATTCCAAAAATTACCGTTTTTCGAAAATCCCAAGCATTTAATCTAAAATGGACTAAATTCACAAAATCATACTTTAGTCATCCATTAAGGTTTCTAAGCTAATCATGAAATTTATTTAAGCTCGAAATAGCATAAAAATAGATCTTGCTCAAATAAACCTTAAACATACTCGAGAGATTTTCAAAACGGTATAAAACATAGCATTTCATAGAAAAATAAAGCATACTAGCTTTTAGAAAGGTTTTAGAAATCTAAGGGACTCACCTCGTGTCCTAAGTAACCCTTTCCGTTCACGGCCGTTTAATCACTGTCTCTGTCATTTTCGATGTTATGTTGGTCATTTATATCTAAACCTACACCAAACATCATTCTCTGGTTAATTCGTATTCGGTTGAAAAATAGCCGACAGTTAAGAAAAACGTTCAACTTTCGTTCACGTCATTTTTTTTGTCGTTTGTTCGATTCTTTCATTTTCCTTTTTCCACATCCCTTCTCCCTTCATAAACAAGGGATTCACTTCATATTTCTCCAATTATTTTATCCAAAATCATACAATTAATCATCCTTAAATTCATCCATGTTCCAAGTAAAATTCTAAAATTTTGCTGCTTTGACACATGATTTTGTTTCGGACATAACTATCAATCCACAACTCTATTTTGGCTCTATGATATACCAAAATGACCGTAAGACTCTTAAATTTAATTTGATATAAGCCCTTTTCTAGAATTCTGGTTCCTGATGTGTAGTACTGGGCAAAAACTGCCCCAATAGTTTTACCTCAATTTCACTATTCATGTTTTCCTTTGTTCTCATTTAATCTTTAACACCTTAGAACCATTAATTCATTAAATTATCCTTCAAATAATCTTTAATTCTGAATTTCCATATTTCCAGTAGCTCACAAAAGCCACACTTATTCAACACAAATTCGTCGTTTCTAATTAAAAGCTAATATAATCCATTTTTCCAACCAAGAAAATTCTATTTTTACTCTACATTGATCATCACCTCTTCAACCGAAAATAAGCCTTCAAACCACCGTAATTATTCACTTCTTCCTCCAACAAAACATCATTCAAAGGCCCTTAGGCAGCCGGCACATATACAAGCATATATAAAGTTCATACTCAAAAGTTCACAAACCCTAGCTTTGATCCGAAATCAATATATGAAAGTCAGGTTTTTATGTTAAAATTCACATCAACATAATCATCATTCACCCAAAAACAACTTTAATTCAAGAAAGGTAGGGTTTTACCTTATATCTGAAGCTATTTGGTGTGATTTTGCTCCAAGAACACACACACTTCCTTCTCTCTCTCTTTTTTCTTTTTCTCTTGGTTTTTCTCCCTCTCCTTCCTTTTGTTCTTCTCTTGGATGAATGTCTGGCTATTTTATAGCCCTTCCACCACCATTCTAGTGCCCAAAGTCAACCAACATTAATTACATTGTGGGCTATCCATTTTAAAGCTAAATTCATATTGGTATATTTAATTCAAATAGATAATTCTTAAGCTTATTTAATAAGCTTTTGCAATTTAATAATCCCATAAATATTTCACTCCCTTACTAGTATTTTAACACTTGTTTTCATCCACCATTCACACAATGCCACATGTCCATTTTTAACTACTATTTCCTATTTTCTTTAGAAATGACCAAAATCGGGTCCGTAACGAAAAATATTTTATTTCACCGTTCAACTCAAAAATTCCATTGAATCCATTGGTAACACTCAAATTCTTCAATTCTGTTTCTACCTAATCAAATTTGCTGTCAAAGTCGCGGGCACTGTCAAAATGACGAAAAAGCCCCTAATATCCCGGGTAGCATAATTCACACCAAAACATGGATTCCATCGCACTGACCAATTTCTCTTGTCAGAGTACCCTTAAATTATTTTTTTGTTAATAATAATAGCCTTCAAAAAATTTAAGGTACGGGTAGAACAGTATACAATAATTACATCAAGGTCCCGACAAAATATTATTCCACCAAAATATTCATCTCATTACACCAATAAACTTTTGTTTTGGACATCGATATAAGTTCTCAACCTATTATAAATAGTAGCCAATCGAAAGTAAAAAGATGGGATGTTATAGGTTAAATAATGAATGAAAAGTGATTAGTGTGTACTTGTTTATTTGAGGATCGATACTCGTTAATTCCCTACACTATGCTTGCGATGAGTGTACTTGCTCATATGTGTATTTTAGGGTTAATGTTTTAATTAAAACTTGCCTAATGGATGGATTTAAATTTGATGATTTTTATACATCTAAAATTTACGCATTAGGTGTCATGGCTACTTCTTTAGAGTGGTTACTTTTATTTTATACAATGTATGGAATTTGAAAGGAAAACACCACTCCTCACTTGTGAAATTTATTTGAGACTTGCCAGACTTTACTTTTACGAAAACTTCTCAACTTGCATACTTGAATTGTTTTACCTGTGCACCTAAAGCACACATGGGCTTACCGAGATTTATGTCTCACCATTTTTTTATGCCATGCTTTTAGGTCGATCCTGCTATGAAGGTTATTGATTAATGTGGACTTTCTATGAAGACTTATTTTGATTGTATTTCATTTTGAGAGTCTCTAGTAGACATTTGTTTATTTTGAAAATTGTTCATGTATTGTTTTGAGTTGTAATAAGTTTAAATTTGGATCATTTCTTTCATTTCTTTTGTGAATCCTAGTTATAAAGACCCCTTATCCTATGGACGGGACAACATCTCCAACGCAATTGGGTACGTAGGTAGTGGGGGTGTTACAGACCATGACTATGATGCAGGGTTTCATAGTAAACTTTATTTGAGTGGTTTATTTCTTTACAAGTTGAGAACTTTTATTTTGCAAATGTTGATAAAACACCACTCAATATTCAAAGATGAATTTCTGAACTTGTAGACTTTTCGTTGGGACTTGTTCAAAATTTGCATATATGAAATGTTTTTTAAACTATCATAAGTACACACAGGACTTACTGAGAAATGTTTCTCATCACCTTTTTATATCATGTCTTAGGTTGATCCAGCATTGAAGGTTGATTTACTTATATTGCTATGAGCTTGGAAGATTTATTTTGATGTATTTATTCGTTCAAAGATTTTAGTTACCTTCTATTTATTTTGAGACTTAAACAAGTATTGTTTTAGAATTGTAATAAGTTTTAATATTAAGTTATTTCCTTCGATATTTTCTATTACCTAGTTATAAAGACCCCTAGTCTTAAGGATGAGGCGACATCCCCGCCCCTTTTGGAGTACGTAGGTAGTAGGGTGTTACAAAGCTTGTGAAAATTAAAAGTCGTTCATGAAATTTCTCATACAACCAACCATAATTTAACACTTGTTTCTCACCAACAAATCATAGAGTGCCATTTGTCTCCCTTTTTTAACCATAATTCACCATATCCTCAGGAATAAACTATAATTTGAGTTAGTATTTAATCCAATTGGGAAAACATTTTATTCCACCAATGAAATCAATGCATTAAACTGAAGCTCAATGGTGGGAATTAGATTTCTCAAATTCTTTTTCAAATTTTCTCTATTTGTGGTTAAAATTACGACGGTAGCCCTACAAATTTTCATTACACCAAAATATTTGTTTGATTGCACTGATCAATTTTCGTTATGTGCGTACATATAAATTCTTACTTTATAAGTAGTAGTCAATGATTGAAGTACAAAAAGTAGGGGTATTACAGGTGAGGTTGTGAAACCCCAGTCAAAACCAACCTTATAGTAAGGGGGTTGGGGTGCATATAATATTTTATTGCATGTTTAAATATATTTTTATATGATTTTATGTGCATTGAATTTGTGTTTTATAGTCTAGAGGGCTTGATTATGACTATTGAGTGAGAAGGGCAAACTGGTAATTTTTGCTTGAGGTGGAAAAAGGGTGAAAGCTTGAGGATTGAATAGGAAAATATATATATATTTTTAGAGGAAACAAGAACAAGAGTTGTTGTGATGTAGTGGTTAGAGCCTTAAAATTAATTCTTTAGGTCTTGGGTTCAAATTCCATCATAGGAGCTTTAGCTTCGTTAAATTTTATTTTTGCTTGGGAAGTATTATTTTCGGCCTTATGTGCTTGGAGTAGGGTAGAAATGATGTCCTAAGAGAGACATGATAGGAGTATCCTCATCCTACTCTTTTGCCCTACACAAAATTCATAAGGGGAATTCATTTCCTCTTGATCCTTAATTTCTCCTATTTCTCAACTCATTAGTTTGTTCAATTTGTTCAAGCCAATTTTATTCTAGAAAAACTCCAAACAATGTGTTGTGGCTTTGAAGGTTTAAAATGTCTTAGTAAGAGACATCTTATGGACCGAAACCATGAAAGAAGGGGAAAGGATTTCAAGTGAATTAAATTCCTTAGTGAATTTTCTAAAAACTTCACTCTAGCTAAGTTCATTTTCCTTCATGCATGGAACTGAAATTTTCCCAGCTTTGTGTGCCTTCAAGGTGTCAAAATTCTTAGCCATTATTCCCTCCCAAATGCTTCTAGAAAATGGCCCTTTTATTAGCTTAGAACTTGGATTTTTCTGGCCATTTTCGGAAAGCACAAAGGTGGTGTAAAACCAGAAAAATTCCTAGGCGAATTCACAGCTTTGGAGGTCTGAAACCAAGCTATTTTCTTCCAGGTTTTGCTCAGCTCCTTAGCCATGTTTTTTCCTCCATAAAGATGGCTAGAAACCAGCCTTGAGAGCCCTTGAAATTTCCCTTCAAACTCCCTGCAAGTCGACTGGAAGGTGGTAGCCAAAGGCTACCCAGACAATTCTAGCCTTGTGAAATCCTGTGCAGGAAAACTTTCCACCTTTGTTTCCTAATTCATCCCTAGCCAAAACTCTATCCTTCTTCTGTAAAAACCAACCGTAAACCTTCAGTAACTGAACTCCATTATCCTCCTCAAGCTTCTACACGAAAATCCAGTCATGGCTGCCTAAAAGATTTCCAAAAAAAATTCTGCAAACATGATCTAATTTAGAAACCAAAATTCCAACCACCATGATTTAACAACTTTCCATAAAATATACCTCAAGATGAGGGATGAAAAACAGAGAGCATCATGCAGTTACGGGAAAAGTAGAGGGAAAAAAAATGCAAGCCTTAAAGGCCACAGAGAAGTGAGAAGATCATACCTTTGCACTCCTTAAGCCGCCTAGGTTGAGTAGAAGTGGATTGAACGACAGGAAATGCTTCGCCTTGCCCACTTGAAGAAGCTTCCGGTTGAAAACCCGCTAGCCTCCTACTTTGCCTTGTTTGCATGAACGCCAAGCTTTCCAGCTCTCGGAATATTCCTCTGCCTAACCTCTAGTCGGTGAACATAATGGTGAAGAGGGATGGACTCAATTCTCCTTGGTTCTCTTGCTATAGATTAGCAAAGAAACAAGAAGAAGACAGAGAATAGAAGGAGACGTCTGAGAGAGAGGAAGCTGCGTGAGTTTCTTAGGCTTAGGAGATTAGGGTTTTCTTTTTCCCAGAGACTTGTTTTATTGGTAAGCCAAAGCTAGGTCTTTCATTATCTGATAAACATATCCCCGAGATATCATATTTCATACACCCGGATGTTATCCTGAGACTTAGTTTGGCTTAACTCTAAACTCTTCTTAACCGTATCTGGAAAAAACCCTAAGGTCCAAGCTATTGGGCCAAAATAAATTTTATTATTTTTCTTGGACCCAAAAGGCCCCAAAATAATAAACATTAATTATTTATTTCCTGGGCTTATATAAACAACCCAATAAATAATTAATGAGTCCAAATGAACCATAACAATTAATCTTTAATTATTTATTTCTTGGGCCTATATAAATAACTCAATAAATAATTAAACATTAATTATTTCTCCTAGTTTAAGCCCAGGTTAATTTTCTAATTATTCATACTGGACTTAGGCCCTGAATAATTAATTAACCAATTAAACCAGATAATTAATTTCTCTCATCTCCTAATTTTATTTGTTTATTTATTTTATTCCAGCCTAATAATAAATTAGACTTCCTGAATAAAATAAAATAAAATAAAATAAAATCCTCTTGAACTGAGACCAATTCCTCAACCCAAAATTAGTTACGACTTACGGGCTATTCCGAGGACCAAAAAGACACATCGCCTTAGCTGCTAAAATGACCAAAATACCCCTACTATATAAATAGCTGTATTTTGCATTTTAAATATTTCTTAATATCACCATAAGAAAATATTAACTCCAAGGACAATGCTACATTAGCAAAGTCTCCGACTTACAAGTGAAATGACTAAAATACCCTTCTACACATCGCCATACATTTAGAGAGGAAGAAGTGTACTAACACCCCTCTAAATGACATCTACCATCCTTAGGATTCTAGTTCATTGATCCATAACTTCCTGGAGTGTTTCCGCTTTCCAAGGGAGCTACCCTAAAGCAAACATCCAAGTCATGTTTCCCAAGGCCTTGGACATTTTAGACTATTCGGACAATCACAAGGGGCGATATAGTGCAGAAACTATCTTGTACAAGTCTGTCTTAACTAACTAGTCACACATACCTAACATGCAAGTATATTGGCCCTACGATGGAACCTCAACTATAGCAAATCAAAGTATATACTTCCAGCTTCGCCAGACCACCAACTCATACTCAATTCGTAGAGTACTAGTCTACGTTGTAGCGGTAGTAGTCTAGGTTTCTTTCACATAGTACTTTTAGAAACCACTACTACAAGTCCTATCCTACGTATTCGAAATACGCTTATGTCATGAAGTGAATGGACTACTCACTCGGCTAAAGGTAAGCCATTCCCTATTTGGATTTCATAACATAATAATCTAAATATGATGAGATTCCCAATCTCATCAATAGGTTAAGAACAAATGTTTATGTGTTAAATAACTCGTGATCCATACCTTACTGTGAAAGACCACCATTCACATAGACCACTTATTTAAACATAATGCGTCTATTCCAAACGAAAATTATGCACAAACAAAAAGAAAAATTCACAAACAATTTCTAAAAATAAATTCTTTTATTAAAATATTCGATTTTACATCAGAAACCTAGTCTAAGAGGGCATACAATTCAACAATCTCCCACTTGCACTCTAAGACTAGGTAAGTCCATAGGTGCCCACCCCTATGGCATCTAAGTGTCTCTTGAAAACACTCTCTGCCAAAGGTTTGGTGAATGGATCTACTAGATTGTTTTCTGAGGTAATATGTTCCACCACGACTTCCCGTCTGTAGATGAAATCCTGGATTAGGTGGTACTTCCTCTCGATGTGTTTCCCCTTCTTGTGGTTCCGAGGCTCGTTTGATTGCGATACTGCTCCAGTGTTGTCGTAATACATCACAATCGGCCTGTCCATATGTGGTATGACTCCAAGTTCTGAAAGGAACTTTCGGAGCCAAACTGCTTCCTTAGACGCCTCCGAAGCTGCCACATACTCGGCTTCCATGGTTGAGTCAGCAATACAAGACCGCTTGATACTCCTCTATGAAATTGCTCCTCCGTACACGGTGAAGACATATCCACTAGTGGATTTTCTCTCATCCTTATGTGCACTGGAAGTCCGAGTTTGTGTATCCTGTAGGAACTAAAACATCAGCCACGTAAACCAGACATATAATCACTCGTTCCCTTGAGGTACTTGAGAATATGCTTTACAGCTTGCCAATGAACCTCCCCAGGGTTTGACTGATATCTGCTAACTAAGCCTACGACAAAGTAGATATCTGGCCTAGTACACAGCATGGCATACATGAAACTTCCCACAGCCGAAGCGTAGGGAACCCTGCTCATTCTGTCATTTTCTTCTTGAGACTTAGGATAGTCCTTCGAAGAAATGACAACCCATGTCTGCAAGGGATTAGAGCTCCTTTGCATGAGTCCATGCTCGTACTTGACAAGCATCTTGTCAATGTATGTTGCTTGGGATAACCCTAACATTCTCTCGCTTCCTATTTATAAGAAGCCTAATCCCAAGAATGTAGTCGGCTTCTCCCAAGTCCTTCATACCGAATTGACTAGACAGACCAAACCTTTGTAGATGACAATGTTCCTACATTATTTCCAATGAGTAGAATGTCATCCATATATAGAACAAGAAAAACCACATTAAAGCTTTCAAGTTTCCTGTACACGCATGGTTCATCTTCATTTTGAATAAAACCATAAGACTTTACAGTCTCATCAAAACGAATGTTCCATGCTCTCAATGCCTGCTTAAGTCCATAAATGGACTTCTTAAACTTGCAAACCATATGTTCCCGGCCTTCAGCAATGAAGCCTTCCGGTTGGGACATATAGATGTCTTCGCTAATATGGCCATTTAAGAATGTCGTCTTGACATCCATTTGCCATATCTTGTAGTCATAGTGACATGCGATGGCAAGGAGGATGCAGATGGATTTAAGCATGGTTACCGGGGAAAAGGTTTTCTCATAGTCGATTCCCTCTTTCTCGAGTATACCCTTTCGCCACAAGCCTAACTTTGAAGGTTTCCACCTTTCCATCCGCTCCCCTCTTTCTCTTGTACACCCACTTGTACCCAATGGGTTTTATCCCTTCAGGTGAAGCTACAAGATCCCAAACCTGATTGAGGTACAAAGACTCAATCTCGACTTTCATTGCTTCATACCACAGATTTGCATCGGTATCAGCAATAGCCTCCTCGTATCTAGTGGGGTCTTGTTCCTGATGGTTGGAGACTAGCTCAAAGGCTTCTCCTGTCCATCTATCCGGAACCCTAGACACTCTCCCACTATGACGAGGCTCCATTTGCATAGGCACTTGAGGCTGTGCCTCTTCTCGTTCCAGAATCGGGTAAGAAGAAATTGATTCTGTAGATAACTTCTCCTCAAGCTCCAACCTCGTAGAACCTTTAGTGGAAGTACTTTGATCATCTTCCAAGTATCTAGCATTGGTACTGACTAGCACCTTCTGCTCCTTAGGATGATAAAAGTAACCTCCTTTTGTCCCTTTTGGATAGCCAACAAAATAGCATAATTCTGATCTTGGTTCCAACTTGTCTCCCTTGACCAGTACATAAGCTGGACATCCCCAAATCTTGAGATGATTCAGACTTGGCTTACACCTAGTCCACATCTCATAGGGAGTCCTAGGTACTGACTTAGAAGGCACCAAGTTCAGAATATATGCCGCTGTCTCCAGAGCATATCCCCAAAAGGACACTGGAAGAGTAGCATGAGACATCATGCTTCGGACCATTTCCATCAATGTCCTGTTCATTCTCTCAGCTACTCCGTTCTGCTGGGGTGTTCCCGGCACAGAGAGCTGGGATACTCTCCCATGATGTACCATGTAGTCCTTGAATTCACCTAGGATGTACTCTCCACCACAATCCGATAGTAGGGTTTTGATTAATTTACTTGTCCGAAGCTCCACTTCAGCCTTAAACTCCTTGAACTTGTCAAAAGAGTCAGACTTGCGTCTCATCAGGTAAATGTAACCATACCTCGTACAATCATCCGTGAAAGTGATGAAGTACTCAAAACCTCCCCTAGATGGTGTAGACAACGGACCACACATATCAGTGTGAACAAGACTCAACACCTCCTTGGCTCTATCCGTCTTTGGTGTAAATGACCTCTTGGTCATCTTTCCCATCAGGCAGGATTCACACTGAGGCTAACTTTCCAATCTCAATGAGCCCAAAGGCCCATCATGGATTAGCTTCTGAATCTTGATTGAGTTAATATGACCCAACCTTAGATGCCAAAGGTATAAATAATTGATATTGGTCTTTCTCTTCTTAGTTAAAGGTTCAGACTGAGCGTTATTTGATTGGTTGTTAATAAGGTTTAAAAAGAACAGATTACCATACATGTGCCCAGTACATAAAATTTCTCCATCTCTACTAATAGAAATACCAGAATGGAAAGATACAGAATATCCTTGATTAATAAGTTTTGCAACTGAAATCAAATTCTGATGAAAACCAGGAACATATAAAATATCTTTTAAAACCACTATCTTATTACAATAAAAAATAAGATCCAGCTCTCCCACTGCAAGGGCCCAGACTTGTGCGCCATTACCCACTCGAAGCCCATGTTCGCCCTTTTTGAGTCTTCTTATCTTTCTAAACCCCTGCAAGGAGTTACAGATATGATCAGTGGCTCCTGAATCAACAATCCAAGTGGAAGTTGATCCTACCATTGATATGGACTCTAGATAGAAAACATTACCTGTGGGGTTTTTCTTGGTTTGAAGATCTGGACACTCCTTTTTTCTAGTGTCCCTTCTTGCCACAATTGAAGCACTTGCCCTTTGGTTTGTCCTTGGGCTGGTTCTTGGGCTGGGCTGCTGCATTCCCCTTCTTCCTCTTGAACTTTTTGGGTTTAGGCTCAGTTCTTGAGAAAGAAGCCTTAGCAATCATGGCCTTTGACTGCGGCTTCATGACCTTCTCCGCCACTTGGAGCTCCTTCATCAATTCAGTTAAACTCATGTTCAACTTGTTCATGTTATAGTTTAACTTGAACTGAGTGAAGGAGCCCAGTAGAGATTCGAGAACCATGTCCACTTGACTCTCGGGGTCAATGATAGCCCCTAAGATTTTCGCCTCCTCGAGAGCAGCAATCATCTTGAGCATATGCTCTTAGACTGATGCTCCCTCAGCCAACTTAGTGTTAACAATAGTTCGAAGAGCCTCCTGCCTTGCGGGCCGGCTCTTGTCCGCGAATATAGTAGCCAATGATTGACTGATGTCATATGCAGAAGCCATGTGCTCGTGTTTTGACTGAAGCACATTAGACATGGAGGCTAACATATAGCAACATGCCATTTCGTCAACCTTCTTTCTCGCCTTCTCAGCCTCTCGCTCTTCGGCGGTGGAACCTTCCCCGATTACGAGGCGAGGTCTCGTAAAGGACATACTTATACTCCTCATCTCGTGAGTATTATGTCCGGGTTCCTTTTCCGATCCGGATAGTTTGGACCCGTTAACTTATTCTCCTTGAGAATAACGGCCAATGGACTAAAAGAACCTCCCACCATTTCTGAAAATCGAAAAATAAAAGAAAGAATTTAGTTTGTGAAAACAAAATAAAAATTGTGCACTTAAAATAATTTGGCTCTTAGGAAAACTGACATAGCTTCTTGGGAAGATTAATAGTTTCCTAAGCTAAGTGTAATAACCACCTCAAATTAATTTCCCTTCTAGGTAATGATCTAGAGGATAACTCCATCATGGGATGGCCATTTCCTCTCATTTCCTATGGACATACCTCGCACTATAACCTCCAACGTGGGCTGGCCGATCATAGTACGTGCCCCGAGTTATTAATTACATCCTTCCATTAGATCTAGATCCTTGTGGTATCCCCATCCTATACGGGTTTACTCCCAGGGTGATGCGAGGGACCCACGATCTCTAATGAGGACCGTGATGGAAGCCGTGGGGCTATTGGAACCCATCTCCCACTTAGTCTTTTAAAATAAAGGTTTTTTGGAAAAAATATCCTTTTGAAATTTCCATTAAGTTCTTTCTTAACTCAAAAATAAAATACCTAAGTCCATTAAAATCTCTATGTCAAGGCTTATATCCTTTGAGAGAATTCTCCATGGGCTAATTTTATTTAAATTAAAACTTAATGATTTCAAAAATTTTCCAATTAAAACTTTCTAGAGACTTTGGTCTCAAGTTTATTTGATAAAATCATTTTTCTAGTCCAAAACAAAATAAAATGGCTCTCCATTTTAATTTACAAAAATATCTAAATCCAATATATTTTCTATGTCAAGGATTAAATCCATTGACAAAATATTCAAGGATTAATTTTTGTACAAATTAAAATAACCATTTAATTTTTGAAGAAAAATATTTTTCTTGTAAAAAATGTTACCAAAGACTTTGGTCTTTAAGGAAAAATGCACATAGGTACATAAAAAAATAGCATGCTCGAAAACAGTAAACGTTTTCATGCTTTTCTATTTTTTAAACTTAAGTGCCCAAATAATAGAATTAAACACATTAATTAATTAATTAATGATCTTGTTCAATCCTAAAATCCTTTACTAATATTTTTCATGCAAATATATTCCAAGAATATAAATATTGCAAAAATATTAACTTCGCCTGGTATGGGACCCAAAATGAAAAAGAAAAAAAAATTACAAAAAATAGCTGGCGGTCTACTGCACTGGCCACACCGGCGCCCGCATGGCCTGCGGTCCACCGCGGCCGCGGTGCACCGCGCCACACCGGATCGCCAACGCTGCAGCCCATGGATCAGCCCGCGACCACTTCCCCTGAGCTGCCGACCCGCGTCTTTATCCGTTTTGCCTCCTCGGTGCACCGCTGACCCGCGCGCAACCCGGTCTCCAATTTGCAATTGAATTGCAAATTTCAAATGCAAAATGGCTTGGATTTTGAGGCAATCGGCTTGGCTTACGCGGCTCCAGAACACAGATTTCAGGCGACGGCTCGGCTCGGCTCGGCTCGACCAGCGGCTTATGAACAGTGCCTTTCTTCTTCGTTTTTCTTCTGTTACGTGCGAAAATTGCAGAGGCTTTTTCCTTCAACTTTTGCTTATTTCTTTGGCTTCTTTGGACATTTTTACTTACAAAAATTCATCCAAAACAAAACCACAACCGCCTATACCCTTCAAATTGGGTTTACACGATATTCTAGCAAAGTAAAAAAAAAAAAAAAAAAAAAAATTTACAGTTGCCTATGCTTCCACTGTGAAGCTTACAAATTCACCTATCTCATACCAAAACAGCGAAGGATCACAGGTATAATCATCTTCTCCATTTTTATTAACTAACATGCTCCCTAAATTGATCAAAGAACCATTGGCTCTGATACCACATTGAGGGACGAAAAACAGAGAGCATCATGCAGTTACGGGAAAAACAGAGGGAAAAAAAAAACGCAAGCCTTAAAGGCCACACGGAAGCGAGAAGATCATACCTTTGCGCTCCTTAAGCCTTCTAGGTTGAGTAGAAGTGGATTGAACGACGGGAATTGCTTCGCCTTGCCCACTTGAAGAAGCTTCCGGTTGAAAATCCGCTAGCCTCCTACTTCGCCTTGTTTGCATGAACGCCAAGCTTTCCAACTCTCGGAATATTCCTCTGCCTAACCTCTAGTCGGTGAACACAATGGTGAAGAGGAATGGACTCAATTCTCCTTGGTTCTCTTGCTATTGATTAGCAAAGAAACAAGAAGAAGACATAGAATAGAAGGAGACACCCGAGTGAGAGGAGCTGCGTGAGTTTCTTAGGCTTAGGAGATTATGGTTTTCTTTTCCCGGAGACTTGTTTTATTGGTCAGCCAAAGCTAGGTCTTTCATTATCTCGATAAACA
This sequence comes from Voacanga thouarsii, assembly GCA_026120185.1. Classification (NCBI taxonomy): domain Eukaryota; kingdom Viridiplantae; phylum Streptophyta; class Magnoliopsida; order Gentianales; family Apocynaceae; genus Voacanga; species Voacanga thouarsii. Next base: position 18,942 of record JANUWF010002916.1, on the reverse strand, counting down.
TATCCCCGGATATCATATTTCAAACACTCGGATGTTATCCCGAGAATCAATTTGGCTTAACCCTAAACTCTTCTTAACCGTATCTGGAAAAAACCCTAAGGTCCAAGCTATTGGGCCAAAATAAATTTTATTATTTTTCTTGGACCCAAAAGGCCCCAAAATAATAAACATTAATTATTTATTTCCTGGGCTTATATAAACAACCCAATAAATAATTAATGAGCCCAAATGAACCATAACAATTAATCTTTAATTATTTATTTCTTGGGCCTATATAAATAACTCAATAAATAATTAAACATTAATTATTTCACCTAATTTAAGCCCAGGTTAATTTTTTAATTATTCATACTTGGACCTAAGCCCTGAATAATTAATTAACCAATTAAACAAAATAATTAATTTCTCTCATCTCCTAATTTTATTTGTTTATTTATTTTATTCCAGTCTAATAATAAATTACACTTCCTGAATAAAATAAAATAAAATCCTTTTGAAATGAGACCAATTCCTCAACCCAAAATTAGTTACGACTTATGGGCTATTCCGAGGACCAAAAAGACACATCGCCTTGGCTGCTAAAATGATCAAAATACCCCTGCTATATAAATAGCTGTATTTTGCATTTTAAATATTTCTTAATATCACCATAAGGAAATATTGACCCTAAGGACAATGCTGCATTAGCAAAGTCTCCGACCTACAGATGAAATGACTAAAATACCCTTCTACACATCACCGTACATTTAGAGAGGAAGAAGTGTACTAACACCCCCTCTAAATGACATCTACCATCCTTAGGCTTCTAGTTCAATGATCCACGACTTCCTGGAGTGTTTCCGCTTTCCAAGGGAGCTACCCTAAAGCAAACATCCAAGTCATGTTTCCAAGGCCTTGGACATTTTAGACTATTTGGACAATCACAAGGGGCGATATAGGGGAAAAACTATCTTGTACAAGTCTGTCTTAACTAACTAGTCACACATACCTAACATGCAAGTATATTGGCCCTATGATAGAACCTCAACTATTGCAAATCAAAGTATATACTTCCAGCTTCGCTAGACCACCAACTCATACTCAAGTCGTAGAGTACTAGTCCACGCTGTAGCGGTAGTAGTCTAGGTTTCTATCACACAGTAATTTTAGAAACCACTACTACAAGTCCTATCCTACGTATTCAAAATACGCTTATGTCATGAAGTGAGTAGACTACTCACTGGCTAAAGGTAAGCCATTCCCCATTTGGAATTCATAACATAATAACCTAAACATGATGAGATTCCCAATCTCATCAATTGGTTAATAACAAATGTTTATGTGTTAAATAACCCGTGATCTATACCTTACTGTGAAAGACCACCATTCACATAAACTACTTATTTAAACACAATGGGTCTGTTCCAAACAAAAACTGTGTACAAACAATTTCTGAAAATAAATTTTTTTATTAAAATATTCAATTTTACATCAGAAACTTAGGCTAAGAGGGCATACAATCCAACACAAACAACCAGACATTCCCTTCACCATTACACTCAGTATTTTCGGCCACCCTTAGCCTCCTTCAACCAACATTCATCTAGCCAAAACACTGCCCAGCAATTCGGCCATGGCAGACTTCCAAAAGCTCTCCCATGATCAAAGATATTCCTGAATATTTAGTTTCCAAATTTGCTTCCCAAAAATATTTTTCAAGGATTTCAACAACTAGCCTTTCCTTTTCCCTTCCAAACGAATAAATCAGCTACCAAAACCCTTCAAGCAATTCAACAGCCCTAATCTTTACAGAATTTCGGCAGCCTCTAATCCCAAAAGCTCTCTACTCTCTTCGACATCAAGAACACACAACACACCAAGAACACCTACTCCTTCCTTTCACCTAATACTCTCCCAAATCACTTCAAACTTCTTCTAAAATTTCCAGATTGAACCTACTCACTGCCGTGAGTCCATCAATACCATTCTTAATATCAAACTCCAAAATCCAACTTGTTATTTTGGATAAAAAACCAGAAATTTTGTGAAGACTTAAGAACACCTTCAAGGTAGGTTTGTTCTAACAACTTCATCTTCTCCAATCTTGATCTCTAATGAATATATATATATATATATATGAATAAACATGCTAATGGTCCCTCTCTCTCTCTCTCTCTCTCTCTCTCTCTCACATGGCCGAATCTCTCTCCTCTTGGCCGAATGGCTTCTTCACCAATGGCCATGCTTTCTTCATCTTCCTTTGACGAATTTAGTCATCTAGGAGTTGAGATCCATTCGAAACTCCTTCAAGGCATTCATCAATCAAGTAAGTCCTTTCAACCCTTCTTTAAATTCTAGATTCATGTCTCTAGGATGATATTGATAGAAGGTGGATTGTGGATAGGATTTGAGTATATATTGTTGACGTTGAAGCATGAATGTATGTATGAATATGAAAGAGATGGGATTTATGCATAGATGGATTATCTTGGTTGATTGTATGATGATTTGAGGTTTAATGCATGTCTCCATGTCATAGGTAGTATTTGTGAGTATGTTAGAGATTATGTCACATTTGGTGAATAGGATTTATATTCATGTTGGATTATTGAAGCCATGATCATATTTATGCTAGTAGGGGTTAGATCATGTCTTGATAAATTTAGATCTATGCTTATATGCATGATTTGGATGATTTGATGAATTGAAAGATTGTATATGTTCATGATTATGGTTAGAATTAGAACTATGATCATGACCAAGTTGTTCCTAAACTAATTTTTATTTCATGAATAAAATATTTAATAATATGATTTTGCTAAGTAATTTCGAAAAACCCCTAGGAAGGGTAGATTTGGATTATTATATATATTAAGGATATTTTAGTCAAATAAATAATAGCTTTTGCTAGAAAAATAAAATATATAGATATTATATAAAATAATGAAATCAACTAAAACCTTTATGGAAATAATCATAATTAGTAAAATATTTATTACTAAAAATTTAATTATTATCTTTAATCAAAACCCATTAAAAATTTATTTATTATTTTTCAAGCAAGACTTATTAAATTTATTTTCAACTAATTTTAGTTATCAATTATTTTCTAACAACTAAATTATTAATAAATCATTATTTTACCTAATACCACCTAGGACTCTTTCTCAAGTAAACTCTAAATTTTTCTTAGCAAGATTTAAACCTTTAACTTATTAGTACTTATTTCCCAAACCATTAATTATTTTAAATATCAAATTAGGCTTAACTTATAAACCTATTTATTTATTGTTTGGCCTTAAAACTTGGGACACTAGGATCATGATAGTAGTGAGTTGAGATGTTTTAATTTGAGAAAGTGGATTTTAGCTTGAGTTTGATTATGGTTTGTATTTGCCCATGTGAGGTTAGGTCAGCTATTGGAGACCTTTTATTGTCAGCAAGGATCAGGTAAGCTCCTGCATAAAACCTGATTGACAAAACATGTTTATTATGGAAAGCTAAATGTAGAGTGCATGGACACTCAGTTTTACAAGGGCAATTGAGGATTAACTTCTTTCCTATTTCAGACAAACAATTTATTTGAAAATTAATAAGAAAATTTACTTAATCTCAAAACTCTTTCCAAAATTGGTTTTGAAAAAGACTTTGGGAACCCTTAATTGTCATTTTCATGTGGAACAATGTTTTGTTCATTTTATCCCAAGGGGGAAATGTCGTTAAGTATTCAATAAGGGTGGCTAGTCCTTGAGGGGTTAGGGTAAGTCTCTCAGTAGGTGGCCACCTCTGAGGGGTGAGTCCTTCCCGGATAGGACGTCAATCTAGTAGGTCGTGCCGGTCCGAGCTAGTAGTGTTCTCTTTCAGTTAAGTGACTGTGTGTTGTCGGAATAGACATCCGGTTGTTGTTTGGTATAGAGAAGGAGGGGTATCTTGTCCAGTAGGCCGATCACCTACTTTTGTCAGTCTGCACAAAGTGTGGCATTCTGACCGGCGGTATGCACAAAGTGTAGCATGCTGACCATGCGGTTATGGGGCCCATCGTGTGATAACCCATGATCATTTCTTTTGAGTGGTTGATTTTATTGATTATTTATGGTTGGAAAAACTAAAACACCACTCTTGCTTTTGACTAATGTTTATTGCTTGCCAGTTATTTCTTATAAAGAATTCTATACTTTGCATTCATGAATTGTTTTCACCCGACACTTAAATACACACATACTTAATATGATGCAGAGATTATCTATTCCTCCAAAGATTAAGCTATTTATGTGAAAATTGTTGAGTTGTTGTGTGCCGATGGATGATCGTCTGCAGTTCATAGGTTTCCAATTGTGTTCCAAGTGTTCTTTGTGCAATACTGCATTAGCATATCTGGGCCATTTGTTTGTGCAATGGTCTGCTGTTCAGCCTGTTAGGCATGCTTTAGTAATGGAGTTGGGGTTGAATCATATTCTTACTATTCTTTCTTTGCAAGATTTTTTCCAAATATGGTGGAATCACAAGATTTCACAATGCTGGCATTCTCATTCGGTTCAAGTCTAGTCAATTGAGCAAGATATTATGGAAGGTTGCTAAATAAGATGGCTAGAATTTTGGAAGGTAATCAAGCTAAATTGCAGGGATTTGTTGGAGAGATTTTCGGACAGCCATTGACGGAATTTCGTGCAGAAGCTCAAAGGAAACAATGGAGCTCTGTTAATGGTGGTTTAAGGGAGGTCTTGACAGAATTAGGTTGGTGTTTTAGCTGGAAGATGAACAGAAAACAAAGCTGGACATTTGACTGCCCAGTTTTTTCGCTGCACAGAATTTTTCTGGGCAGAATTTCGTCCGCCTCTTCCAGCTGAGATGTAGTGAGTTTGAAGGGGGGTTTCTGGGGTATTCAAGGCTTGTTTCCATCCTTCTTCATGGAGGAAAAACATGGCTAAGGTGCTGCACAAAATCTGGAAGAAAACAGCTTGGTTTTGGACCTCCAAAGCTGCGATTTTGCCCAGAATTTTCACTGGTTTTGCACATCTTTTGTGCAGTCCGAAAATGGCAGAAATAATTCATGTTTCAAGCTGATCTTAAGGCTATTTTTCTGGAAGCATTTGGAAGGAAATGTCAACTAAGAAGTTTGACATTTTGAAGGTACACAAGCTGGAAAATTTCAGTTCACTCCAAGAAGGAAGGTAAACTAGCCATAGAGTGAAATTTCAGCAAGCTTTCTAGAGGGATTTTTTCCTCTTGAAATTTCCCACAATTCATTCACATTTTCTAGACCATGAGAAGCCTTTTACTAGGACATTTTAATCTTAAAAGACCTCCGCACTTTACTGAATTTTCTGGAAAGGAAAAGGATAGAACACCTTGATCAAACTAAGGAGTTGAAAATTAAGGAAAACTAAAGATCAAGGGAGAATGAATTCCCTTTAGGAATTTCGAGAAGAACAAATGAGTGAAATGAGAATTATCCTAACATGTCTCTCCTAGGTCATTATCACCACCTTGATCTAGGCCCTTAAGGCTGAAACCAACCCCCCCCCCCAAGCAAAAATAAAATTTATTTTAGCTAAAGCTTTTATGATGGAATTTGAACCCAAGACCTCAAGAATTAATTCTAAGGCTCTAACCACTAAACCACAATAACTCTTATTGCTATTTCCACTAGAAAAATTATTTCCTACTCAATCCACAATCTATCTCCCTATTTTCACCTAGGCCAAAAATTACTATTTTGCCCCTCTCACACAATACTCACCAACAAGACTTCAAAATAATAAAACTCAAATCCAAAGCACATAGAAATCATATGAAAATGTATTTAATCATGAAGTAAAGCATGATATGCATCCCAACCCTCTTACTCTAAGGTCGTCTTTGACTGGGGTTTCACAAGAATGCTGGAATTTTTCCAGATTTTCCTTCATTAAAACCATGATCAACATGAAGGTAGGATTGAAGGTTCTACCATGGTGATTTATTTCTCTTGGGAATCCATCCTAACTTCTCTCCTATTTTCAGCCAATCCTCTATCCTTCAAGATTGATTTTTGAAATTCAAGGCTGAAGAATTATCACAAAATTTTTGGAATTAAATGAAGAGATTTAATGGATTTTGGTTCATTTAAATTATGAAGATGTTAGGACAAAGTTAGAGGTAATAAAAAGGACAAGAGTTCCTCTAGAATTCTTTTTAGGACATGATGATAAGATTAGGACATTCTCTTCATGTCTCCCATAAGACAACATTCCTATTTTTATGGAATGCAAGAAAACAAAAATTCAAACTCAATTAAGATAATCATGATAAAAACTTAGATGATGGGATTTGAACTCATGACCTTAGAAATTAATTCACAAAGCTCTAACCACTTAATCACACTAATTCTTGTTCTTATTTTCTTACCCACATATTCCTCTTATTTAATCCTCAAGCTATCTTCCTATTTTGACCTCAAGCAAAAATACCATTTTACCCTTCCTACTCAATAAGCATAACTAAGCCTTTTAATCTATAAACCACAATTCTTAAAGCACATAAAATCATTCAAAAATATATATATTCATGCAAAATAATATGATGTGCATCTCGACCCCCTTACTCTAGGTTTGGCTTTTGGTGGGGTTTCACATCTTCCCCTCCTTAGGAGAATTTCGTCCCGAAATTCAGGCGTACCTCTATCTCAGATCGGGATACTTCCGCTTTACCCACTCTTCTGTTTCCCATGTGGCATCTCGCGTGCCATGATGCTCCTACTGCACTTTTACCATCGGAATCTGCTTGTTCCGGAGAGTCTTAATACTTCAGTCCAATATCTTTATGGGTTTCTCCACATAGCTCAGGTCGGGTTGCAACACTAATGGCTCATTATTCAAAACATGCCCGGGGTCGGTATTGTACTTCTTCAACTGTGATACATGAAATACGTCGTGAATTCCCGTCAGCCCATCTAGCAGATCCAATCGATACGCTACCGGCCCAATCCTCTCTTTTATTGGAAACGGCTCCAAATACCTCGGATTTAGCTTCCCCCCTATCGGATGCTTCAGAATTCCCCTATTTGGTGTCAGTTTTAGGAACACACTGTCTCCCACCTGAAATTCTAACTTTCTCCGCCTATTGTCTGCATAACTCTTTTGTCGGCTCTGGGCTGCTTTTAACCTTTCCCTAATTAACTTGACCTTGTCCAACATTTCTTGAACACAGACTTTTCCCGATTTGCTTATGTGACCATCCTCCGACCAACTCCAGTATAGCGGTACCTGACACTTACGTCCATATAGTGCTTCATACGGAGCCATTCCAATCGAGGTTTGATAACTGTTATTGTATGACAACTTTGTATACAGCACACATTTGATCCACTTATCCCCGAAATCTAATACACAGGCTCTCAGCATATCCTCTAATATTTGAATAACCCTTTCTGACTATCCATTGGTTTGTGGATGCACCGTCGTACTGAACTTCAGACTAGAACCCATCGATTCTTGAAACTTGCCCCAAAATCGGGAGGTAAATCTCGGATCACGGTCGGACACAATACTTGAAGGCATTCCGTGAAATCTGACTATTTCCCGCACATAGGTCTAAGCCAACTTTTCCATTGAATCCCTTACATTCACGGGTATGAAATGTGCCGACTTGGTCAATCGATCCACCACTACCCATATGGCGTCCTTTTGGGTCCTTGCCATAGGGAGTCCGGTAACAAAGTCCATGGTCACCTCTTCCCATTTCCATTCCAGTATTGGCAATGGTTGCAATAGTCCTACCACCTTTTTGTGCTCTACTTTGACTTTCTGACAGGTCAGACACGTGGAGACATACTTAACCACGTTTCACTTCATCCCGGGCCACCAATAAGTCCTTTTCAGATCTTGATACATCTTGACCTCTCCCGGATGAATGGCGTACCTGCTCTTATGCACTTCTTGTAAAATTTTGTCCTTCAATTGGTGCTCCTTGGGTACACATAAATGATCTCGGAAGTACAACACTCCCGCTCCGTCCTGTCAGAATTCACTGCCTTGCCGTTTAAGCTCATTGTCCTTGAAAAGCTGAAATTCCATATTACTCTGCTGGGCTTCAATAATTTCCTGCCTTAGATCTGGCATCAACTTCAGGTTGCTAATAATAATACTCTCTTCTTGCACTTCTGCTCTTCTGTCCAACACATCCTGAACCACTTGAACCTCTTATACTCTTAGTCTGGCCATTCTGACTTTCCGTCTCAGGGCATCAGCAACGACGTTGGCTTTCCCGGGGTGGTAGTTGATAGGACAATGGTACTCCTCCAAAAATTCCATCCATCTTCGCTGCCTCATATTCAAGTCTTTCTGGGTGAAGATGTACTTCAGGCTCTTGTGATCAGTGAACACTTCATATTCCGCTCCATACAAGTAGTGCTACCATTTCTTTAAAGCGAACACAATGGCAGCCAGCTCCAGATCGTGGGTGGGATAATTGACTTCATGCGGCTTCAATTTCCGAGAAGCATAGGCGATCACCTTCCTATCTTGCATCAAAACTGCTCCCAAGCCTTCCTTTGAAGCATCCGTATATAGTGCGTAAGGCTTATCTACCTCTGGCAGACTCAACACAGGCGCTGTCATTAACCTCCGCTTCAACTCTTGAAAACTCTTTTCACATTTTCCATTCTAAACAAAGGGTACGTCCTTTCTCAACAGCCGGGTCATAGGAGATGCTAGCGTTGAAAACCCCTTAATAAACCTCCTGTAGTAGCCAGCCAATCCCAAGAAGCTTCGAATCTCTGTGATGTTCTCTGGTTGCTTCCAGTCCGAAACTACTTCAACCTTCGCTGGGTCCATCTTGATCCCATCCTTGGTCACCATGTGACCAAGAAATGCCACACTATCTAGCCAAAACTTGCACTTGCTAAACTTGGCGTAAAGCTTGTGCTCCCTTAGCTTTTTTAGTACCAACTTCAAATCTTCTGCATGGTCCTCCGGGCTCTTGGAGTATATGAGTATATCGTCGATGAAGACCACCACAAACTTGTCCAAGTAGGTTTGGAACACTCGATGTATCAAATTCATAAATACCGCGGGTGCATTAGTTACCCCGAAAGGCATCACCACAAACTCATAGTGACCATATCTTGTATTGAAGGCCATCTTAGGAATATCTTCCTCCTTTATCCTCACTTGATAGTAGCCTTGCCTCAAATCCAGTTTGGAGTAACAACTGGATCCTTGCAACTGGTCGAATAACTCGTCAATTAACGGTAGGGGATATTTATTCTTGATGGTCAGGCTGTTCAAGCCCCGGTAGTCAATACACAACCTTAGAGTCCCGTCCTTTTTCTTCACAAATAGCACAGGTGCTCCCCAGGGTGACGTGCTAGGTCTGATATAGCCTTGTCTCACCAACTCTTCTAGCTGCTCCTTCAATTCTTTCAGCTCCGCCGGTGCCATCCGATATGGAGTTCGGGACACCTGTTCTGCTTCTGGGACTAGATCAATAGTGAACTCAAATTCTCGATTGGGAGGTAGAGATGTGAGTTCCACAGGGAACACGTTGGGAAAATCCTTTACCACCCCAGTATCCTCCAGAGTGCACTGGCCCTTCGGCTTGTTTATCACATAAGCCAAATATCCTTGACATCCTTGCCTCAACAATTTCCGGGCTTTAGCCCCAACTATCAAAAACTTCAATTCTTTTACTTTCTTGCCATTGAATTCCAACACCTCACATCTTGGTCTAATGAACAGAACTGACTTATTCTTACATTCTACTTTAGCCCCATGCTTCGCTAGCAAATCCATTCCCAATATCAAATCATAATCATCAATAGCTAAGACTATTAAATCTCCCTCCAAGATTTCTCTCTCCACTTCAACTTTACAATTCTGCACATACCGATCCGCTTGCACCATTTTCCCCAAAGGCGTACTTACTAACAAGGTAAAAGGTAGTTCTATTCCATCACAACCCAAATGATATGCACAATTCTTGTTTAAATAGGAATGGGTAGATCCAGGGTCTATCAATGCATTAACTGAACGACCTTGGATAGTAAACGTACCTTCCACCACTGCTGTATCAGCTCCAATCTCCTCCCGGTTGAGAGCGAAAACTTTTGCTTTCACCTGCGGCTTCTGCGTTCCACTCCCGGAAGCTCCCGTGGTGTTAGCTCGATTGGGCCCCAGGATCTGAGCTGGGTTCCCTTGTCCGACTTAGAAAAGTTTAGGGCAGGCGTTCCGCAGATGGTTCGGGTCTCCACAGTGGTAGCATTTCCTCTCACCTCCTCAGGACCAATAATTTTTCTCAGTGTGGCCCCTTTTTCCACAGTGCCGGCATAACGGAAGATTCTGCGCAGGACCAACTGGTGTTGTTTGGGCTTGTTTTCCCCAATTTTGCCACTGCTGGTTAGCAGGGTGCTTGTTGGGCTACTGCCTCTGAAAAGGTCTCGGTGGTTGTCTTGACGGTACGAAAGGTCTTGGTGCCATTTGGTTGCGATCCTCATTTTCAGTACAGGTGGTTGTGTCCACAGCCCTCGAATAAGTCGTTGGTGAAGAGGGTGCCAATGCCCTTCTTAACTCCTGCCTTAAACCCTTAACAAATTGCCTCGTTCTATTCTGTTCAGTGTCCACCAACCTCTTGCAGTACTTTGACAGTTGCATGAACCGTGCTGCTATTGAGCTACCGTCATACCTCCCTACTTTAGATTCTGGAACTCATCTTCCCGCTTCTCAACTATCCACTGAGGGATATATTCTGCTCGGAATGCTTCCACAAAATTAGCCTATGTCCAGTCTTGGTCAATCATCTCCAGTCGTCCTGAACCCGTTGCCACCATACTCGAGCTGGACCCCTCAGTCAGAATGCAGCAAAATTCACCATTCATTTCTCAGTGTACTGGAGCGTAGCAAAGATGTCCTCCATTTGTTTCACCCATTGCTCCACTTTCTGATCTTGTTCGGCCTCTCCCAAGAAGATAGGTGGTTGAAATTTCAAAAACCGCTCCAATGTCTCATCTTCCCCTTCGGATTCCTTCGCTTAGTCAGGGTTTGTAGAATCTCGGTCACTTTGTGGAATGCTTGCGTTATAGTTACACTAACCGGTTCTTCCGATCCCATTTCTGGCTCCAGTTCATTCTCATCCCCCTAGTTGGGTGATGGCATTTGAGTTGTATCAAACTCCGGTATCACGGGCTCTGCCACGGGAACCCTTCTGCTAGATGTAGCTACACGACGCTTGGCTGCCATTCTAAACCATGCCCTAGATAATGAGTTTATGCATCAAAGTTTAAAATATCCAAATTGAGCATGCATTCACATTCAATTTTAAGCGGAAGAAAATTAGATGCAAATTTTGTATAAAGAATTGCATATAGATTTTTCTCAAGATTTAGAGTACTCTAGGTACTCTTATTTGCATAAATTCAGAATTAAAGCAGTAAACATGAATAAAATCCTTAGCATAGGAATTTATGGAAAGCAGTAAATAAAACATCCTAATGGTAGCAACACTTAGCCTTGCTAGTCCTCATCAGAATCTTCACAGTTGGCCTCATATAACCATCCCCCAGAATTCCTAGTGAAGTCTATCCCAGCCCCATTTGCAATTCCATCTATTGGCTCCTTCCCAGGTCTCCTAGAACTCTCTCCGATTTTAACCTGATTGGGTGGGGTTACAAAGGAAGGTCTAGATGGAGATGCATAATCTATCTCTCCTGGGCCATCACTATCAGCTGTCAAGTCAACTATGGGACTAGGAGGGAGGGGAACATATTCCATATCGATCTCCTTGTCTTCACTGTCAGTAACCAAGTCTATCACGGGTATTGGGGATGGCTCAATAATCTGGACCTCATCGTCACTGCTATCATCCAGGGGAATAATTGGCTGCCATTGCTGAGGTGCGAGGCGCAGGCGAGGCACTGGTAGGTCTTCTGGGTAGATAGGAATGGGAGGATGCCATTGCTTCCATTTCCTTGCAGTTCTAATCATTCTAACTATCCTACAGCATAAACAAGGTCAGATGAAAGATTTGAACTTAATAAATCAACACATATACTATCAATACTTGCCTAAACTTACTCTTTGATACCACTTGTAACAACCTACTACCTAGGCCCAATAGGGCCGAGGATGTCGCCCCGTCCAACAGACAAGGGGTCTTTATAACTAGGTCACATATAATAAAATAAAATAAATACTTTAAAATTAAACTTATTACAACCCAAAAAATAAATACAGGAACAAATCTAAAATAAATTGTTTGCTACACTCTCTCAAAACATCCATAAAGAAAACAACATAAAGTCTTCAAAACATAGGCAACAAGTCTAGCTATTAACCTCCACAGCCGGATCAACCTGAAAACATGGTATAAAATGTGATGAGATAAAAATCTCAGCAAACCTGTGTGTGCTTTGAGTGTTTGGGGTAAAATAATTCATGTATATAAGTTGTAACAGTTTCATAAAAGAAAGTGATGGCAAGCATTAAATAAGTGTTGAAAATAAAGAGTGGTGTTTCGCTTTTCAAACCATACATATGCACAATAAATACAACTACTCAAATGGGTAGCCATGGGTTACCACACGTTGGGCCCCATGACTAAGCAACGGTCAGAATGTCACACTTTGTGCAAACTGACAAAAAGGTAGGTGTACGGCCTACCGGGTGAGATACTCCTCCATTTCTACACCCAAACTTACCGGTTGTTCACTTCGGAAACACACAGTCCACAAGACTGAAACTTGCTAGCTCGGACCGGCATGACCTACCGGACTGGAATCCTATCCGAGAAGGACTCACCCTTCAGAGGTAGCCACCTACTGAGAGACTTACCCGAACCCTTCAAATACTAGTCCTGGTAGTCTACCCTTATTGAGTACTCAACATTGATTGTCCTACTTGGGAGAAAATGGATCATACATTTCTTTATTTGGAAATAGCAATTAAGGGTTCTAAAATTCTTGTCAAAGTTATGTTTTAGAAAAAGTTTAGCATTTTGTGTAAAACTGCTTGTTTGATTTTCAAATGATTTGCTTGACTGAAATAAATAGAAAAAATAGTCCTTAATTGCCTTTACAACATGAATTTCCATTCATCTCGCGTTTAGCTTGCCACATTAATTTTTGGTCTTCACAAAATTCCATGCAAGAGCTTACCTGATTCTTTGCTTGCTCAAATTCAAAAGTCTTCCAAGGCTGACCTAACCCTGCCTGGGGTAAACACAAAACATAAGGTTACACTCAAGCTAAATTCACTTACACAAATAATCCTAGTTCAACTTATTACAATCAAGACCCTAATGTCTTAAGCTTTAAGGCTAGCTGATAAAGAATTTTATAAAATAAGTGTAGCTTGATAAGTTAAAATAACTGGGGGTTCTAAAATAATTTCTAATAAATTATAGACTCAAATAGTAATTCTAGAATGTTATTATTAATAAATAAACTAAGGTTTGAATATTGAATAATACCAAGCCCTAAATAATATTAATAAATGGTAATTTAAAAAATAGCTTTATTATAAATAAATAATAAATTACAAATAATTTTAAATAATTTTTAATAGATAATAAATAATTAGTAATAAATAAAATTAATAATAAATGAATTATATTAAATTTTTATTTAATAAATAACAAACAAATTTTAATATAAATAATATTTATGAATATAGGCAAAAGTTTGAACTATGGTCTACAAGGTCATTATTATTATTTATATAAAAGATCTTATTTAATATTATACCTATGCATATATTATTTTTAAGGAAAAATACCATTTATTTGACTAGTAAAATATCAATATTTCATGTAACATCCCATTTCCAAATCTTCCTAGCAATTTTGAAATCCTTAGGGAAAAATATAGTAATAATTTTAATTAAGGTAATACAATTTACTAATTAAAATAGCCTAGGATCAACAAGAACATAATCATGATTTTCCTATTGCTAACAAGAATCATGAACATATTCCTCAACATCAAACAACAAACTAATCCATTTATGAACATATGCTTAAATCAACACTTGCTATCACATGGCCAAACAATCATAATCATGGCTTCAATGGAGATAAGAACATAGAAATCATTTTCACCAAAGGTGACATAACATCTAGCATGCTTAAACATTCATAACTCTTTTAGGCCATGATGAACATACATCGATTCTCAAGGAAATCCATATAGCTTAAACATGATCAATCATTCTCATGTCCTAATCCCAACCCCTTTATTCATACGCATATACTCAATTCCCCATTCATATTCTATTTTCCCTATCAACATTTAAGAGACATGAATTTATAATTAGAAGATATGTTAAGGGAAAATACTTGGTTGATGATTACTTCGATGAAGATTTAAGAAGGTCCACGCTTGAGAGTCTTGAATTGTCCAAGAGAGGAGGAGAGAAAATAGCCATGGTTGTCATAACCATTTCGGCCGAGAGAGAGAGAGAGAGAGAGAGAGAGAGCATTAGCATGATATGTTAAAGATTGAAGAGAAGAAGATGAACAAAAGAATTGTTCTTGGTTACCTTGATGATGTTCATGAGGCTTCAAGAAAAAAAACTGGTTTTGATCTGAATGCTAATTTTTATTTTTGAGATTTGATGTTATAAATTCCAGAAATGAACTCTAGGGAGTATGTAGGAATGTTCTGGAGTTTTTGACAGGGATTGGAGGTGTTTAGAGTAGTCTTTGGCTTGAATAAAGGTAGTGTGTGTTCTTAGTGTTCTTGGTGAAAATGGAGAAAGTTGAGGGAAAATGCTGGACGATTTGCTGGTGAGTGCTGGCCGAATGGTCTATGGAATTCAGGGGTTTCGGTTTGAGCTTAGAGAGGGAGAGAAAAATCAGATTGTTTGAAATTCAAATGGAGTGATTTGAGGAGTGGTTTGAGGTATAGGATATGTTAATGGTGTTTGATGGAGAAAGGTTTCTTTGCTTTTCAATGGTGTCGGCTGGACTGTTTGGTTTTGCTGAAATGAATGAAGGTTAATATAGCTCTAAGGCTGGCCGAAATTCAGTTTACAATGGCAGAGAAAATTCTGGTTTGCTAGCTTGATACAAGAGTGATTTAATGAAGTAAGAATTCTAGAATTTTTTTAAAGTTCAAATGAGTTTTGGATAGAGTGATCTTAGGAGGTTTTTGAGGTATGATCATGGAGTTCAAGTACTCAAGGTAAGTGTGGAGGTTAATGGTGTTCAATCCATGGCTGAACAAGGTCCAATTTGCAGAGGTTTGAAGGTGTTTTTCGGTCTAGGCCTAGGGAGACAAAACTGGAAATTTTCCTGGTTTCAACTTGTTCAAGGTTTCGAATGGACAAGCTTTTTGATGCAGAATTTTCTGCATTTCTTCAGCCCGATTTGTAGCTGGTTTTTTTTTTGGGTGTTTGAGGGTCTTTTAAGGGTGGTTTTCCAGCTTTCTTCCTAGAGAAAAGCAGAGGGTGCCTCGGCTGAATCAATGACAAAAGACAGCTTCAATTTCAGCTTAGAATGCAGTGAATTGTGCAGGAATTTTTTCTGGTTTTTTGCAGTCTGAATTTTGCACAGAATTTTCAGTCCTCAAGCCACATGAAATGACCATTTTTTTGGCAGCAAATGGTTAGGATTACTGGCTGAATTTTTTTGAAAGCTGGACTGACAAGAATGCTGGAATTTTTCCAGATTTTCCTTCATTAAATCCATGATCAACATGAAAGTAGGATTGATGGTTCTACCATGGTGATTTATTTCTCTTGGGAATCCATCCTAACTTCTCTCATATTTTCAGCCAATCCTCTATCCTTCAAGATTGATTTTTGAAATTCAAGGATGAAGAATTATCACAGAATTTTTGGAATTAAATGAAGAGATTTAATGGATTTTGGTTCATTTAAATTATGAAGATGTTAGGACAAAGCTAGAGGTAATAAAAAGGACAAGAATTCCTCTAGAATTCTTTTTAAGACATGATGATAAGATTAGGACATTCTCTTCATGTCTCCCCTGAGACAACATTCCTATTTTTATGGAACGCAAGAAAACAAAAATTCAAACTCAATTAAGATAATCATGATAAAAACTTAGATGATGGGATTTGAACTCATGACCTTAGAAATTAATTCACAAAGCTCTAACCACTTAATCACACTAATTCTTGTTCTTATTTTCTCACCCACATATTTCTCTTATTTAATCCTCAAGCTATCTTCCTATTTTGACCTCAAGCAAAAATACCATTTTACCCTTCCTACTCAATAAGCATAACTAAGCATTTTAACATATAAACCACAATTCTTAAAGCACATAAAATCATTCAAAAATATATATATTTATGCAAAATAATATGATGTGCATCCCGACCCCCTTACTCTAGGGTTGGCTTTAGGTGGGGTTTCACACATTCTGTCCGCAGATAAGAACAGAGCAAAAACAAAGCAAAACTCCAGAGGAAGAGCAGTGTGTACTTGGCGCCAGGTGGGTCGAAGGTACCCAGCACCAGGTACACTCTGGAAGGCAAGTATTCTGTGCATGAATGTTAGAATTCTCCATTGATTTTGGTATTTTTCGAATCCTACTCGGCTAAGACTTCCTAAGCCACGAATTTAGCATTTAAGAGGTCTACAAAAGCACAAGAAAAGACAATGATTAAAGGAGATACATAGAGAGATGTGGATTCAGAAGCAAAAATTCTCAAATCACTCATTGAAGGAGGAATTCACCCAATCAAGGAAGATTATTCAAGAAAGTCTTCAAGGGTGAAGAAAGAGGCTTGTCTACAAGTGCTTTCTTTTTATCTTTGTTTTCTTTTCATTAAACAATGATGTATTCAATGTCTTAATTATAATTTAACATTATTTTAGATTCATGAATTTCTGTTAAGTTAGTTAATTGATCAATTCTTTATTATCTTTAGTATTTGATTACTTTTTATCATTGGTTATTAAAGTAAGTTCTTCTAATTGACTTCAACGAAATGATATTAAGGGTTTCATTGCATTGATTTCATATTTGTTAAATATTAACGAATTTGAATGATGAAGTTAGGATTTTAGAACTAAGTGATCAAATATTAAGTTGTTGTAGCCTTAACATAGGGTCATTAGCTAATTTCATATTTGTAAGGAATTGAGATTCATGCATATTTTCGTTAGGATGGCTTGATCGACAAATCTGTGAATTGAATCAAAATATAATGATGAGCTTAATGCATGTTTTGGTTATGCTAACCTGATTGTCAAATCTATTAATATGAATCAAAATATAGGATTCCATAGATTGACACATGAAGTGGAATTTATCTAGGTAGATTCATAACTTGACAAACAACTGAATTTTATGGTACATTCCTTCATGAAGCCAAGACGATAATTAGTTGAGAGAATTGCTAGTTGGTTCATTGTCATATTTTCTAGGATAATTGTCCAAATTATACAAACCTACATCCTTGAGTTGTATATATTTCTTTAATTTTATTTTTATTATTTTCTCACTTTATTTAGGTCAGTTATGTAACACCCCTACTAAAGCCAACAATGGAAGCATATCAACACCGGGTGTCGCCCCGGTCAGTTTCCTGGATAAGGGGTTTTTATAATGGAAACAATAGAGTAAATACATATACAAAGTCTAGACTCAACAATATCCCTCACTGATGGCCATATATATAAATATATCATAGAATTTCATACATGTCATCCATATCTATAATAAAATATAGTACATGATCAAAAGGAAAGTTGTCCAGACCTAAACTATTATATTTTTTAGAATTTGATCCCACTGACTTGCAAGTTAAATCATTATTCACATAGGCTCTGCAGAGCCAATCAATTTATTCCATAAGCACATCAGGTCAATAAAAAAATTTCAGGGATCAAAAGTCATTTTCCAAAATTCAATCTCATCACAAGAGATCATTTTCCAAAATCATGTTGAAATAGGGTAAGGAGTTCTGTTCACATATCAAAACATGTTTCGAAGAGTGTTTGGCTCATTTCCCCGTACTCGATCAAAGAAGTCATTTTCTAAGGGCATTCGGGTCATTTTACCCATGCTCGATTCCAAAAGATTTTCTGAGATTATTCAGGTCATCTTACCCTTACCCGATTTGAAAAGTGTTCACAAGAGTTTTAATAAGGACATTTCAGTCATTTACCGAATACCCAATTCCAAAGATTTTCATAAAAAATTCCAATAAGGACATGTGGATTATTTTTCAAATACCAGATTCCAAAAAGAACTCATTTCAAGAAATTCAGAATTCTAATCCGAAAAGAGAATTAAATTCAACGTTTCCAAACAAATTTCCATAAAATGTTCCAATAAGGGCATTTTGGTCAATTTACGAATACCTGATTCCAAAAATTACCATTTTTAAAAAATATTAAGTATTTAATCCAAAAAGGACCAAATTCACAAAACCATACTTTAATCATCTGTTAAGGTTTCCAAGATAATCATGAAATTCATTCAAGCTCGAAATAGCATAAAAACAGACCTTGCTCAAATACACTTTAAACATATTCAAGGATTTTCAAAATGGTATAAAACATAGCATTTCAAGGGGGGAAAAAAAAAGCACACTAGCTTTCAGAAGGGTTTTAGAAATCCAAGGGACTCACCTCATGTTCTAAGTAACCCTTTCCGTTCACAGCCGTTTAATCACCGTCTCTGCTGTTTTCGACATTCCGTTGGCCGTTTATCACTAAACCTACATCAAACATTGTTTTTTGATCAATTCGTGTTTGGCTAAAAAATAGCCAATGGTTGACCGACGTCCAACTGACGTGCCCGACTGGTAGCCAACGTCCAACCAACATTTAGCCGATGGGGGCCGACAGTTAGCCGACGGTTAAGGAAAACGTTCAACTTTCGCTCATATCATTTTTATGTCGTTTGTTCAATTCTTTCGTTTTCCTTTTTCCACATCCTTTCTCCCTTCATAAATAAGGGATTTACTTCATATTTCCCCAATTATTTCATCCAAAATGACACAATTTATCATCCTTA